>JAJONR010000833.1:0-118014 GCA_029582245.1 Solanum etuberosum
AGTTATTAGTATCTCTTACAATTCAATCTTTTAGATTATTGCATGACTAAGCATTTAATTATTTTGGTACAACATTTATCATATCTTATGTTATTTACCACATTAGCTCAGATGCTTCTTTATACCCGAACAAGGTATATTGGACCCTTTTATTTATAGAGATTATATATCAAACTCCTTGTTTAGTTCATATGGTTATATGTCAGTTATTAGTATCTCTTACAATTCAATCTTTTAGATTATTGCATGACTAAGCATTTAATTATTTTGGTACAACATTTATCATATCTTATGTTATTTACCACATTAGCTCAGATGCTTCTTTATACCCGAACAAGGTATATTGGACCCTTTTATTTATAGAGATTATATATCAAACTCCTTGTTTAGTTCATATGGTTATATGTCAGTTATTAGTATCTCTTACAATTCAATCTTTTAGATTATTGCATGACTAAGCATTTAATTATTTTGGTACAACATTTATCATATCTTATGTTATTTACCACATTAGCTCAGATGCTTCTTTATACCCGAACAAGGTATATTGGACCCTTTTATTTATAGAGATTATATATCAAACTCCTTGTTTAGTTCATATGGTTATATGTCAGTTATTAGTATCTCTTACAATTCAATCTTTTAGATTATTGCATGACTAAGCATTTAATTATTTTGGTACAACATTTATCATATCTTATGTTATTTACTTGGTCAATGCATTAGTTTATGTCATTCAATTCCCCATATTTACTTGTTACGTTATTTTTCATGTTTCACAAACTCAGTACATTCAGAGTACTGACCACATACTTTATGCCTATATTATGTAATTATATTGGTTCGGATGTTCAACACTCAAGTTGCGGTTAGTATGATTCAAAATCAGCTAAGTAGTACTTTTGGTGAGTCCTCATCTTTCGAGGACATTTTTTTACATTTTATTTCCTATTAATTTTCCGTTTCATACCGTTAGAGTTATCTAGGGCTTTTTATAAGACCGCTCTAAACATCAAAAATAATGCAAAAGGAGAAAATGACCTGAAGAATCATTACACGATCAGACCTAGGGATAAAGGCTCACCCATTGGTTGTGGATTGAGACCTTCAATAGAAATCCCTATGTCCTAGAATTATGTGCGGCCATCGAATTATAAGAGTCACTTGTTAGTTGAGGATTGACTCCTTAGTCTTTTTCAAACATTAGCTTAATGGTACCACATTAGCTCAGATCCTCCATTATACCCTGGAAAGGTATATTGAACCTTTTTTATGGGGATTATACATCAAACTCCATGTTTAGTTCATATGGTTATATGTCAGTTATTAGTATCCCTTATTTTTCAATCTTTTAGGTTATTGTATTACTAAGAATTCAGTTATTTCAGTACAACTTTATCAGATTTCATGTTATTTACTTTGTAAAGACATTAGTTTATGTCATTTCAATTCTGCATATTCACTTTTTATGTTATCTTGCATGTTTCACAAACTCAGTACATTCAAAATAGTGACCACAAACTTTATGCCTATATAGTGTAATAATATAGGTTCAAACGTTCAACACTGAGGTTCCGATTAGTACGATTCCAAATCAACTTAGTATTACTTTTGGTGAGTTCTCATCTTTCAAGGAAATTCTTTATAGTTCATTCCCTATTTCTATTTTATTTCATACAGTTAGAGTTAGCTAGGGGATTTTTCTAGAAACTCATCTTAGTAAAGGCTTTAAGACAATCAAATTAGATTCAGCTAATTCTTATTCAAACATTTGTCTATTTATTTTAGTATGCTATTTCAGTTTTAGTTTAACGTTAGTATTCAAGGTATCATTCAGATATTACTTGTGTATATTCTAGTGCCATGCCAGACGATAAGGTTAACTTGGGTCACTTGTGGCTCAAAGCATTGTGTTGTGACTGGTGTAGTCTTAGGTCGTGACATGTGTTACAGACTCATACCTCCCAAAAGAGAATATGTCAAGAGGAACATGAATGTGGACCAGTTAGCACCATCATCTCCAGCAAACCCTTTGAATGAGCAAGTGTCTCATGTTGAATATAGGGTTGCTTTACAGATGATAGCTTATGCCATGACCTTTTAGGCCAATTTAAAAGTTGAGGCCTCGTGAATCCAAATAGGACTATAACTTCAGCTACGGTTCAGGATTTCACACAGATGAACCCTCCAGAGTTACATGGTTTGAAGGTGAAGGAGGATCCACATGAGTTCAGTGAGGACATCCAGAAGATTACTAATATTATAAGTATCCCTCTAGTTGAGATTAAAGGTTTTGTCGCTTACTAGTTGAAAGGAGTGCCTCAAATTTGGTATAAATAGTGGAAAAAAGATAGGGTTGTTGATGCAGGCCTAGTACGCTAGGACAAGTTCTAGGATGCTTTTCTGGGTAGATTCTTTTCGCTTGAGTTAAGGGAAGCTAAGGTCTAGGAGTTCATTAATTTGAAACAGGGTAACACGCCAAAGGTGTACTCTTTGAAGTTTAATCAGATTTCAAAGTATGCCCCAACTATGGTGGCCAACTTTATTGCTCATGAGTTAATTTGTCTTTGGTGTTTCGAAGACGATGGTGAAAAAGTGCAGAACTACAATATTGATGAAGGAGGTGGACAAATCTAGGTTGATGACTGAAGTCCAATACCTTAAGGAAGAGAAGGTTAAGGAAAGTGCTAGAGATAATAAGAGGTCTAGGACAGAAAGAGGGGAATACTCTTAGTAGTAATAAGGTTGTGGAAATCACTCTCAATTTTGCAAGAAGTATTCGTGTCTAGCCCCATCCTCTACTAGTGCTCATGTGCCTAAGTTCAAACAAGAGAATAAGGATAGAGCACAAAAATCTAAGTCACATGGCAGTGTCACTAGTTGTCACACTTTCCTGACTTATTAGAAGTGTTCTAAGAACCATCCTGGAGTGCATGGCCGGTAGTGGTGGTTGTTTTGGGTGTGATAAGATAAATCACAGATTGAGGGATTGCCTAGCGGCCTCGGGTAGGGGCAAGGATGTTTGCCACCAGACTCAGCCTAACATTTTAGCAGCTCAAGAATGTCACCCGACTATGTAGGGTAATTCATCTGGTACTGGTGGCAGACTGCCTCAAAACACGTTTTATGTATTGTAGACCCGATAGGATTAGGAGGATACCCTTCATGTAGTCAGTGGTATATGATGTGTCTTTCAGCTTAATGTTTATACATTATTAGATATGAGAGGTACACTTTATTTTTTGACTCAATATATAGCATTAAATTTTGATTTCAACCCTAAAATCCTATCAGAACCCTTCTCAGTCTCTACTCCTATTGGTGAATCAGTATTAACTAAATGGGTATACAAAAATTGCCTAGTCTCAGTTTTTCAAAAAATTTCCTTAGTTGATCTAGTAGAGTTAGACATGCTCAATTTTGATATCATTCTTTGCATGGACTGGCTATATGCTTGTTATACCTTAGTTCACTGTAGAACCAAAGTTGTGAAATTTCAATTTCCTAATGAAACAGTCATATAGTGGAAAAGTAGTTCTTCAATGCCAATAGATCAGTTTGTCACTTACCTTAACGCCAAAAAAATGATATCTAAGGGTTGCATTTATTCTCTAGTTCAGGTTAAGGATTCTAGTTCTGAAATCCCAATCCTTCATTCAGTCCCAGTAATGACGAATTTCCAAATTTTTTTCTTGAATATCTTGTCGGAGTCCCTCTCGATAGGGAAATTGATTCTGAAATAGACCTTCTTCTAGATAATCATCCTATTTGCATTTCTCCTTACATAATGGATCCAATTGAGCTTAAGGAGTTGAAAGATTAGTTAAAATACCTCCTAAATAAATGTTTCATGAAACCCAACATCTCTCCATGTAGTGCTCTAGTTCTATTAGTGTGTAGGAGAGACGGTTCTCTCAGAATGTGCATAAATTATTGTTAGATGAACAAGGTCAAAATCAAGAATAAGTATCCCATTCCAAGGATTGATGAATAATTTTACCAGCTTCAGGGTTCTAGTCTATTCATAAAGATAGACCTCAGATCAAGATATCACCAGCTCAAGGTTAAAGAATGTGACATTCTGAAGATAGCCTTCAAGACACGGTATAGTGACTATGAATTTTTAGTTATATCTTTTAGACTAATGAATGATCCTGCAGATATTATGGATTTGATGAATATGGGGATCAAATAGTATTTGAATATGTTCATCATTATCTTTATAGATGAAATCATTATCTATTCTCAAAGTGAGGATGAGCATGCAAGACATTTAAGGATTGTCTTACAGATTCTTAAGGACCATCAATTGTTTGCTAAGTTCAGAAAGTGTGAGTTGTGGTTGAGATTAGTAGAATTTTTGGGTCACATAGTCTCTAGAGAGCACATTAAGGTTGATCTTCAAGTGAATGAAGCATTCAAGAACTATCCTAGACCTCTTTCTCTTTCAGCAGTTTCTTGGATTTAGTTGATTGCTATGGACGGTCTATTGAAGGGTTTTCCTTTATTGTTTCTCCTTTGTGTAGATTAATTCAGAAGAAGGTCAAACTTTGATGGTTTGAAACTTGTGCGAAGAGTTTTATGGGTATAAAGAATTGACTTACATTAGCTCTAGTGTTGACTCTACTAGAGGGTTCAATGGATTCATTGTCTATTGTGATGCTTCTAAAATTGGTCTTGGTTGTGTATTGACGCAACATGATAAGTTCATAGCTTATGTTTCCAGAAAACTCAAAGTTCATGAGAGGACTTACCTGACTCACAATCTTGAGTTAGCTACAATATGGTTCACCTTGAAGATTTGGAGGCACTATCTTTATGGTGTTCATGTGGATATTTTCATAGATCATAAGAATCTTTAACATGTGTTCCATTAGAAATAATTGAATCTTATTCAAAGGAGATGGCTTGAGTTGTTGAAGGATTATCCTATAGGTGACTTATAACATACGGGTAAAGCCAATGTAGTGGAAGATGTTCTCTGAAGGTTGTGTATGAACAATTTTGCACATGTTGAAGAGGATAAGAAAGAGCTAGTTCGTGATGTTTATAGGATTTCTCATTTGGGAGGTTTCCTTATGGATTCAGCAGATGGTGAAGTTATTATTTAGAATGGGTCAGGATCATCTCTTGTGATGGATGTTAAGGCAAAATAGAATGATGATCACACCTTGGTAGAATTGAAAGAAAATAGTCTTTAAGAAGATTGTAGAGGTTTTCTCCTAAGGGGGAGATGGTGTGCTTCGATATTAGAATCGGTTGTGTGTTCCAGATGTTGGTGATTTGATGCAACAACTAATATTACAAGCTCACACTTATCGATATTCTATTTACCCAAGAGCTTCTAAGATGTACCGTGATCAATAGGAAGTCTATTTGTGGAATGGTATGAAGAAAGATATTACAGAATTTATGGCTAAGTATCAAAATTACCAACAGGTTAAGGGTGAAGATCTGAAACCAGGAGATATGATTAAGGATATTAGTATTCCTACTTGAAAGTGGGAGGATTTGAATATGAACTTCATCACGGGCTTACCTCGCACGTGCCAACAATATGATTCTATGTGGGTGGTTGTAGACCAAATGACCAAGTTAACGTATTTCCTCCAGTTAAGATGTCTTATTCATTTGAGGATTATTCTAGACTTTGCATTTGGGAGTTAGTGAAGTTGTATAGAGTTCCATTATCCATCATCTTTGAAAGGGATACTCAGTTGACCTCTCAGTTTTGCAAATTATTTCAGAAAGGGTTTGGTACTCAGGTTAAGCGTAGCATAACTTTTCATACGCAGACAGATGGTGAGACCAAACGAACTATTCAGGCCTTAGAGGGTATGTTCAGATCTTGTGTGATTGACTTTAAGATAAATTGGGATGATCGCTTATCTTTGATTGAGTTTTCTTATAATACCAGTTAACGCTCTAGTATTCAGATGGCTCAGTTTGAGGCATTTTGTAGTAGGAGGTGTAGATTTCCTATAGGGTGGTTTGAAGTTAGCAGAGTGGCATTGAGTTGATCTGAATCATGGAGAAAGTACAAATTATTAGAGATATGCTGAGAATGGCGCTGAGTAGACAAAAATTGTATGCAGATGTGAGGACAAAAGAGCTTAAATATTTCTATAAATGATTGGCTATATCTGAAAATCTCACCCATGAAAGGGGTAATGAGGTTTTGCAAGAATGGAAAGCCCAGACCCCGTTATGTAGGTCCTTATAAGATTGTGTGACATTTTGGTAAGGTGGCCTATGAGTTAGAACTACATACTAGTGCATCTCGTGGACCTTTCTGAGTCTGAACTTGGATTATCTTGGAGTTGTGGTAAGCTGTTTGGCTGTCCCGTAGCCCATGCCTCCCTCTTTCTTATTACTTATTCTGTTGTATTGGTAGTCAGCCAAAATATTTCTTACGTTTAGACTCGTCTCTTTAGTTTCAAACTTGGACCATTTTTTAGAAGCTCTTGTACTTATGACACCAAATCTTGGGTGGTCTTTCAATTTTTCTGCATTCATTTTAGAAGACTTATTCTCGAGATAGTTTACTTGTCACTTACCTTTCTCTTAGAATATTAAATTGAATTGGTAAGATTATTGGGTTTTCCTACCTATCAGTTGGGAACATATGTGTCATCACGACTTGTAAATTTAGATTGTGACAAAAATATAACCCAGATTTCAATCCACGGGCCACCCCGGAGTACCTTCTTAAACTTATTAGTGAAAGTAGATTTCCTTTTTATCCAAAATATTTCTAAAATCAAGTAACTACCTCAAATGTGAAACCAACAGTTTTTAAAGTATTCATCATTTTAAAACAAAAAACCCCAAAATGGTACTTTTCCTTAAAATTCCTGTTTTCCTAAAGTAAAACTACTAACTATCTCCCTCGGAGCTCAACCAGTGGAATAAACTTAGTAAAATCATACGAAATCCTCAAATACAACTTTCCCCTCATTTTTCAAAAACAAATACGGCAAATGCAAATGTCATACTCATAATTTCATACAAAAAAACTGTCAACGCATTCACAAAACAATCACATCACACAACAATCCGAGTAACACTCGTTACAGTACAAACATACCAAGTCCAAGGCCTCAGGCCCACAAACTGATGATAAAGCGATAAAAACCCAAAATGACAAAAAGGCACCCAATCAACCAAGACAATTTAACATGTAGAAATCTTTGTTTCATACCACCTAGAAGCATTCTATAGATTTTATAACGATAACCACAACTAAGGATCAACCTAAACTAAGGCTTATCGATTAAGTATTAAGATAAGTCTAAAGATCATGCTAACCTAAAGTTTTATCCTAAATCCTTCCTAATGATCAATACTACTGAACATATAAATAATGTAACTAAGACAAGTCAAAACGATGGAAATGTAACCTACCTCAGAGGTAAAACCACACTCAAATCTCTATTCTAGAGCATTTCCTTTTGTAAGAGACTCTGATGATGCCACATTATTAGAATAGTGATCAGAATATCAAAACAAGTAAAATATACTCATATTTTAATAAAATATTTCGAAATAAAAATATAGGTTAAAATAGGATCATGAAACCCATGTGCAGAATCACAAAATCAACTTTGTAACATGATGAGTCTGAGATTTGGACTCATTTGGGGCTTTGTTTATATAGATTTAGTGTCCTCAAATGCTTAATTTGTGCCATAAAATGATATTAAAGCCTTGATTTTCAGGTATATGAATTGAGGAGAAGGCAAGGACACTAACATGCAAAAAAGGAACAAAACAAACTGAAGAAGTGAAGAAAGGCGAGCCTGATGATCACCAAGAGCACTTGGTGAACCGCCGAGTGGATATTTCGACGGCCTAAAGTTTCAGTGTGCCAGCCTTAAGGGAAGAAACCAAATCGGCTACAGAAAAGGGCAGTCGGTGAATCACCGAGCAGTTCCGCGATGCAAAGAGTGATCGCCCAAAGTTACAGGACTTAAGGATGCTGAGAACTCATGCAAAAAGATGATAGAAAGAGCAGAGGGCGGCTCGCCGAACCACTCGGCGAGCCCGACTTGCATCGCCTAATGGCCCTTCGTGGTTTATTTTTGGTGACTATAAATTAGATTTTAAACAGTTAACTTAGTATTAAAGAATGCTGAATTAGTTAGAAAAGTTTTCTCTGGATTTTGATAGTTTCTTAGTAGACTTGAAGGATTTTTGAGACTCAATTTGGAGATTTTGCAAGTGGGTTTCAAATTTTCTGTAAATTGAACCATTGTAAAGGCTTAATTACTCTTACCCAGTTGATGGCTAATCGATTTGGTAACTGTTTTCACTCTTTTATGATGTTTGGCTAAAACCCCAATTCTTGGGGTGTGATCATGTGATTATGGGTTGAATTAGTTTATGGGTATTGTTAATTACTAGTTTAAATGCTATATTGAAGTGGGTTTAATCATTAGCTGAGGTTTAATTTATGAATTGTAGTTGCAAATGCAGTTTTAATTTTGTGTTCTTGATTTGCTCGAGAGAGAAGTTTTGGGGCTAAGGCTTGTGATTAATGATTTGTAGGTATTGGGTTGATTTGGGTTCAGCTTGAGAGAGTGAATCCTAAACCCAATCCTACCCATCTTGCTCGAGAGAGAAGATGTATTAAGGTTGTGGGCTGTTTTTAATTGCTATGCTTGTTGATATTCGAGAGAAATCACTTGAAGCGGAATAGTTGTTCGAGAGAAAGATATTTCACTTATAGCCTAGCCTACCCACTGATATTTAGCTATTTACTAGTAGTTTTAATTACCCATATATCAAAATTTTCCTGTAATCGATCACATCCCGAGAATTCTTCTCCTATTGTTATTTCAAATTGTTTGTGACTGCATTGTAGTTGATAATTGCAAACCAAAAACCCCATCTGACATTTAATGTCACCCCTTTGATTTGTTTCATGTCTTTTTTGATAATTTCTATTCCTATATCTAGTTAGATCACATTCGTACTTCTTCATTGAATTTGAATACGTACCACTCCTTGTGGGTTCGACCCCAACTCTTCGTTGGGTTTTATACTGCTTAACGATCGTTTGCACCTAGAATTGGATGAGGTGTGCTTGAAACGTTAATCATAACACCACAGATTCAAAAGATGTAAATTTCATTTTTTCCAAAAACTATGGTGCTAGAACAGACGGAGCAACCAACGGTCTGTAGTTCGGACCATGGACCCTAGGTGGGACCGGTGTTGGCCAGTCCATGTTTTTCAAAATTTCAAGGTTTCAGTATTTTCATACGGTTCACCGGGATGGTACGTTGTCCAATGCACAAGCCGTAGGTAGGTCTTGTAGGTGAGTCACAGACTTAGTAAGATTTTAAGATAAAATGTTGGGACCTACAGTGGGATGTACGGACCATTGGTGGACCCATGGATCATACATGGGTCCCGTTGATGGGGTCCAAGATTTGGTGGTCCTCGATCCCACCCACGGCCGACCAGGACGGTCCGTGGTGTGAACAATGAACCGTAGGCCTGGCCGTTGGTGAGGTCGGCAGTAATTTTTAAAGAGGCTTTTGGGTCTTTTCTGAATTATTCTAACCTAATACTATGTCATTTTACCCTTTACGCAAAGCCCTATATAATGATTTTTAACCCCTAAAACACCCAATTCAATTCATTCTCCTAAATTTCCCAAAGTTGAACAAGTCATCCTCTCAAATATTTCTCTCTCTAAGGAAGAAGAAGAAAGTTAGGGTTTCAAGATCAAGTCTCCAAATCCTCCATTGATTGCAAGCTTTTGGAATCAAAGTATGTTAGTTTTTATCTTTGGAGCTCTTTCCTCCATAGGGTTCCTAAATTCTCCAATTTACAAGTTAGAAATCTCTAATTGAAGTTAGGGTTTTCTTCTATGTCATGGGTTCCTTTCAATGTTGATATAATTGATTGTTTTATGAACTATTATGCATGGATTGAGTTAATTCTATATTTTTAAGATGAATCCCCATGAACCCATGCTTTACTCATGATTTTTAGAGTATGATGATTGGCAGTGAGTTTTGAACTATAAAAGATGAATTTATCAGGATATGCATGTTCTTATGAAATTTTTAAAATATGATATTAGTTGCATTGAGAGTAAGACATAAATGTTCTTGTTGATTGTTGTGAAAGGATTTCTCATATAATACTTAATACATGAATGTGAAAGGTTTTCTCACATAAGGATTCTTAGAGTTGAAAGGTTTTCTCAACTAAACTATGAATCAATTTTTAGGAGCTATTCTAATGGTAAGACAAGAGGTGATTACCCATGTCCCCATAATGATAAGACAAGAGGCGATTACCCATGTCCCTTAATGATAAGATGAATATAATCAATGACTATTCCATGAGAATTATACTTAGTACCATGTGGACAAGTGGAGATTACTCGTGTCCCATAAACTATGTGTCATCATTGGTTGTCTTAGATTGACATTAGCTAGTGGATCCACCTAAGCTAGAAGTTATGGTTCTTACCTTCGCAAGTAACGACATCTATTTTCGGTGTGGGGTAGACACCAGATTCTATGTTATAAAAAACATGGTCTCTATGTCAGTTAAGGAAATTTCCCACAACAATAATGGTGAACTAAGGTTACTTTTAAAAGTATCTCACATGTGTTCAAAGATGATTTTACTTGCATTGATCATGATCATGATTATACTTCTAATCTCTTATCTTAATGTTTTAACCTGTCTTTGCATCTCATGAAAATGTCCTTTTAGCATGATTTGGTACTTTTATGCATTTTTATCATACTTGGTATATTATTGTACTAACGTATACTCTTGCCTACATTCTTCTAAAAATCTAGGGTCCGACGCTCCAATTCCGCATCTCCGTGGCTAGGGATCACTTAGTAGATATTGAATATTGGTGAGTCCTCATGTTCCGATGACCGAGCCATTATTTCTTATTGTCTTTACTTTTCAGTATTGTTTCTAATGTACGGGTTACGTCGTGATCACTCTTAATGTACTAGATGACTTTGAGACTATGTAGACTTCCGCTTCATTTTTGACAAACTCTTTTATGATATGAATTGTCTTTTAAAACTCATTAATTCTATTATCGTGTCTGATGCATTCTAAGTGGCCTGTGTAAGGCCTATCGGGGTCCTATACACCATGTTACGCCTAGGGTATACTTTGGATCATGATAAACATGGTATTCAAAGCACAAGGCTTAGAAAGGTCCTAGGACCCAGGATGTCTAATAAGCAACGTCGAGTAGAGTCTTGTTCATAAGTGTGAAGCGCGTCACATTTATGAATAAGAAGCTATAACATGATTAGTAAACTCCACTTCTTTCATTACTCTAAGTCGTGCGATAGAGTGTAACTCTATTTGTCCTCTCTCCTAAGCCCTATTCGGTGCTTTTTAGGAAATGACCCCTCAAAGAGCATACGTTAGGAGGAATATGAATGAGCATGTGGAATACGAAGCTCCTCAAGTTTCGGTCGACCCTCTGTCCGAACAAGTGACTAATACGGATTTTAGGGCTACTTTTCAAGTTTTGGCTCAAGCCACGACGGCTCAAGCCAATAGAGAGGTTTTGGTCCCTGTGAACCCAAATGTCGGTACGACGGCAACTAGGGTGAGAGACTTCACTAGAATGAATCCCTCAAAGTTTCATGGTTCCAAGGTTGAGAAGGATCCTCAAGAGTTCAATGATGAAGTGTATAAACTGTTGATGATCATGGGACTTACGCCGGTGGAAAAGGCAGAATTGGCTGCTTACCAGCTTAAGGGTGTTTTTCATGTTTGGTTCAACCAATGGAAGGAAGGGTGGGCAGTTGATGTGGGTCCTGTCGATTGGGAAAAGTTTAAGGTTGCTTTCCTTGATAGGTTCTTTCCCCTTGAAATGAGAGAGGCAAAGGTACTTGAGTTCATCAACCTTTATCAAGGAAGCATGAGTGTGAAGGAATATGCTTTGAAGTTCACACAATTGTCTAGGTATGCTCCTACTATCGTTGCCGATCCTAGGGAAAGATGAGTAAGTTTATTTCGGGTGTCTCTAAGATAGTGGTTAAGGAATGTCGTACCGCCATGCTTATTAATGAAATGGAAATTTCTCGTCTTATGTTCCATGCTCAACAAATAGAAGAGGAGAAACTTAAGGAAAGATCTAGGAAGGTGAAGAAGGCAAGGACCAGTGATGGTGACTTTTCACATTCATGATCCAATTGAGATGGTCGTTCTAAGTTCTGACAAAGGTTTTCTGGTCAAGGTTCCTCTAATGCCCCTCCTAAGTTCAACACAGATAGGGTGTCTAACCCTAGGCCTCAAGGAGGAAACGGTAGTGGATCTTCATTGCCTACTTGTGCTAAGTGTGGATAGAACCATGAGGGTAGATGTCTAGCCCATTCTAATGCATTCTTTGGTTGTGGTAAGACGGATCAAAAGATAAGGGATTTTCCCTCAGTTGCTAAGAATGAAGAAGATGCTCGTCGATGGGCTCAACCTAATCCTTCGTCCAGTTCTAGTGGGATTCAAAAGAAAAACTGATTATATGCACTCCATACTCGTCGTGAGCAAGAGGTTTTGTCGATGTGGTTACCGGTATGTTGAAAGATTTTCATCATGATGTTTATGCTTTGCCTAATCCTGATTCTACCTTGTCTTTTGTGACGCCATATGTGCCTAGGAGTTTTGATATTCTTCCGGATGTGTTGATTGATCCTTTTTCTGTCTCTACTCCTATCGATGAATCTATTGTGACTAAGGGAGTCTACAAAAATTGTTCCATCTCCTTACCCCATAGAGTCACTCATGTGGATCTTGTAGAGCTTGATATGTTAGATTTTGTTGTAATTCTTGGTATGGATTGGTAGCATTCTTGTTATGCTTCTATTGATTGAAGAACCCGAGTGGTCAAGTTCCAGTTTCCAAATGAGCCTATCCTAGAGTGGAAAGGAGGAAATTTTATGCCTATGGGTTAGTTTGTTTCTTGTCTTAATGCTAGAAAGATGATTTCTAAGGGTTGCTTACACCATCTAGTTATGGTAAGGGATATGGATTTCGAAACCCCTACTCTTGAGTTGGTCCTGATTGTAAATGAGTTTCTGGAAGTGTTTCCTAATGATCTACCCGGTATTCCTCCCGAAAGGGAAATAGACTTCGGTATTGACCTTCTCCTAGATACGCAACCTATATATATTCCTCCTTACCGAATGGCTCCGGCAGAACTTAAGGAATTAAAAAAGCAATTAAAAGATTTTTTGGATAAGGGTTTCATCCGACTGAGTATCTCTCCATGGGGTGCTCCAGTTTTGTTTGTTCAAAAGAAGGATGGTTCACTCCGTATGGGTATCAACTACCATAAGTTAAACAAGGTTACCATTAAGAATAAGTATCCTCTTCCAAGGATAGATGATTGTTTTGATCAACTACAAGGAGCAAGTTACTTCTCTAAGATTGACCTCCGGTCGGATTATCACCAATTGAAGGTAAAGGAAGATGATATTCCGAAAATGGCTTTTCACACTCGGTATGGTCATTTTGAGTTTTTGGTGATGTCTTTTGGCTTGACTAATGCCCCGGTCACAATTATGGGTTTGATGAATAGCGTGTATAGACAATACCTAGATATGTTTGTGATTATGTTTATCGCTGACATCTGGATCTACTCAAGGAGTGAAGATGAGCATACTGATCATTTTAGGATTGTATTGAAAGTCCTCAAGGACCAACAACTCTTTGCAAAGTTTAGTAAATGTGAGTTTTGGTTAAGGTCTGTGGCTTTTCATGGGCACTTTGTTTCCGGAAAGGGTTTTGAGGTGGATCCTAAAAATACGGATGCAGTAAAGAGTCGGCCTAGACCTCTATCCCCTTCGGATATTATAAGTTTCTTGGGTTTAGCCGGTTACTATAGGAGGTTTGTGGAAGGGTTTTCATCGTTTGCCTCTCCACTAACGACATTGACCCAAAATAAAGCAAAATTCTTATGGTCGGAAACATGTGGAAAGAGTTTTTAGGAATTGAAGAATAGACTTACTTCCGCTCCGGTGTTGACCTTACCGGAAGGAACCGGTGGGTTTGTTGTTTATTGTGATGCTTCAAGAATTTGGTTAGGATGTGTCCTATGGAAAATGGAAAAGTCATTGCCTATGACTCAAGGCAACTTAAGGTGCATGAAAAGAATTATCCTATCCATGATTTAGAACTAACGGCGGTTGTGTTTGCTTTAAAGATTTAGAGGCATTATTTATATGGTGTTCATATCGATTTCTTCACCGACCACAAAAGTTTTCAATATGTGTTTAAACAGAAGGATATAAATCTTCGCTAAAGAAGGTCACTTGAGCTACTAAAGGAATATGATATTAGTGATCTCTATCACTCTGGTAAAGCAAATGTGGTAGTGGATGCTCTTAGTCGGTTGACAATGGGTAGGGTTCCTCATATAGAGGATAGTAAGAAGGAGTTGGTTAGAGATGTTCATAGATTGGGCCGAATGGGTGTTCGGTTGGTTGACTCTAGTAAGCGTGGTGTTATGCTCCATAATGGTTCAGAATCATCCTTTGTGTCAGAAGTGAAAGTAAATTAAGTTCTTGATCCAACTTTGGTTGAATTGAAGGAAGCGGTGCTTAAAAAGTTTATAGAGGCTTTATCCCAAGGGAGAGATGGTGTACTTCGCTATCAAGGTCGTTTGTGGGTTCCCAATGTAGAGGGCTTGAGAGAGCACATCTTATCAAAAGCTCATAGTTCTCGATATTCCATTCACCCGAGAGACACCAAGATGTACCGTGACTTGTAGGAGGTCTAATAGTGGAATGGGATGAAGAAAGAGAATGCAGAAATTGTGGATAAATGCCCTAATTGCCAACAAGTGAAAGTTGAACATCAGAAGCTGGGAGGTTTGTCTCAAGATATAGGTATTCCTACTTGGAAATGGGAAAATTTCAATATGGACTTCATTATTGGGTTACCTCGCACCCGGTGGCAACATGACTACATTTGGGTTTTAGTAGATCGAATGACGAAATCTGCTCATTTCATCCCCGTCAAGGTTTCTTATTCGGTGGAGGACCGTGCTAAGTTATACTTGAGGGAAATGGTTAGGCTGCATGGAGTGCCCTTATCCATTATCTCCGATCATGTTACCCAATTCACTTCTCAGTTTTGGAAGTTTTTTCCAAAAAGGGCTTGGTACTCGCATTAAGATTAGCACGACCTTTCATCCGCAAACCGATGGGCAAGCGGAGCGTACTATCCAGACTTTGGAAGATATGATGAGAAATTGTGTAATTGACTTCAAAGGTAATTGGGATGATCACTTTCCTTTGATTGAATTTGCGTAACATAATAGGTATCACTTAAGTATTGGTATGGCTCCATTTGAGGCTCAATATGGTAGGAGGTGTAGATTTCCTATAGGTTGGTTTGAAATGGGTGAAATTGCTTTGTTAGGTCCCGAGTTTATACATGAGGCTATGGAGAAAGTTCGGCTTATTACAGAAATGTTGAAAATGGCTTAAAATCGACAAAAGTCCTATGATGAAGTTAGAAGAAGAGATCTTGAATTCGGTGTGAATGATAGGGTCTACATGAAAATTTCACCCATGAAGGGTGTGGTGAGGTTTGGAAATAAGTGGAAGCTTAGTCCCCGTTATGTGGGCCCATATCAGATTTTGAGACGTATTGGTAAAGTTACGTATGAACTTGACTTGCCTAATGACTTAGCATCGGTGCATCCATTTTTCCATGTTTCCTTGTTAAAGAAATGTGTTGGTGATCCGACATCTATAGTTTCATTGCAGAGTCTTGGCATAAAGGATAGCCTTACTTATGAAGAAGTTTTGGTTGAGATCTTAGACCAGAAAGTTTGAAAGTTGAGAAATAAAGAAATTGCTTCGGTGAAGGTTATTTGGAGGAATCAGCTAGTTGAAGGTGCTACTTGGGAGGCCGAGGCCGATATGATATCTCTTTATGCTCATCTCTTTCCTTGCATCCCTACTCTATCTTGAGGTATTTAGTTCCTCATTGGTTACTCTTTTTGTGTCATGTTTCTTAGATATTCCTATAATTTTCTCATTTATGCATGTTCATGAAAAGCTTGAATTCTGAGAAAATAAGTTAACTTGGCTAATTTCTTCATGTTTATGTGCATTTGAGTATGAGTTGCATATAGACGTCATGAGATGATGATTTGAACATGCCTTAGCTTGGAGTCGATATTTCCTCCTCGGATGTGTGCATTTACATGATTGCATTCATGATAGGCTGTTAGGTTTAAGTTCCTACCCTCCGTATGATGTCTTGAATCCCATTTCAGGATGAATGTTCCCAAGGGGGAGATATTGTAACACCTCAAATTCAAAAGATGAAAATTTCAATTTTGCCAAAAACTCAGGTGCCAGCACAAACGGAGCCACCAACGGACCGTAGGTCGAACCACGGACCATAGGGGGATCGGGGTTGGTCAGTCCAAGATTTTCAAAATGTCAAGGTTTCATCTTTTTCATATGGTTCACCAGGTTGGTTCGTTGTCCAATGCACGGGCCGTAGGTAGGTCTTGTAGGTAAGTCCCAAACTTAGTAAGATTGTAAGATAAAATGTTGGGACCCACAGTCGGATATACAGTCCGTAGGAGGACCCTCGAACCGTACATAGATCCCGTCGATGGGGTCCAAGATTTGGTGATCTATGATCCCACCCACGGCAGCCCAAGACGGTCTGTGGTGTGACCAACGGACCGTAGGTCTGGCCGTTAGTTAGGTCGGTAGATATTTTTAAAGGGGCTTTTTTGTCTTTCCCTAATTAGTCCAACCCAATACTATGTTGTTTTACCGTTTACCCAAAGCCCTATATAATGATTTTTAACGCCCAAAACACTCAATTCAATTCATTCTCCTAAATTCCCCAAAGTTGAACAAGTCATCCTCTTAAATATTTCTCTCTCTAAGGAAGAAGAAGAAATCTAGGGTTTCAAGTTCAAGTCGCCTAATACTCTATTGATTTCAAGCCTCTAGCATCAAGGTATGATAGTTTTCACCTATGGAGCTCTTTCCTCCATAGGATTCCTAAATTCTTCAATTTACAAGTTAGAAATCTCCAATTAAAGTTAGGGTTTTCTTCCATGTCATGGGTTCCTTTAAATGTGTATATAATTGATTGTTTTATGAACTATTATGCATGAATTGAGTTAATTCTATGTTTTTAAGATGAATCCCATAAACCCATGCTTAACCTATGATTTCTAGACTATGATGATTGACAGTGGGTTTTGAACTATGAAAGATGAATTTATGAGGATATGCATGTTCTTATGAAATTGATAAAATATGATATGAGGTACTTTCAGAGTAATGCATAAATGTTATTGTTGATTGTTGTCAAAATATTTCTCACATAATACTCAATACATGAATGTGAAAGGTTTTCTCACATAAAAGATTCTTAGAGTTGAAAGGTTTTCTCAACTAAACTATGAATCAAGTTTTAGGAGTTATTCTAATGGTAAGAAAAGAGGTGATTACCCATGTCCCCATAATGGTATGACAAGAGGCGATTACCCATGTCCCTTAAAGAAAATGTGAATATGATTAATGACTATTCTCTGGGAATTATGCTTAGAACCGAGTGGACAAGTGGCAATTACCCATGTCCCATAAACTATGTGCCATCATAGGTTGTCTTAGATAGACATTAGTTAGTGGATCCACTTAAGCTAGAAGTTATGGTTCTTACCTTGGCAAGTAAGGACACCTTTTTTTGGTGTGGGGTAGACACCGAATTTCATGCTATAGCTCACATGGTCTCTATGTCGGTTAAGGCAAATTTCCCACAACAATAATAATGAACTGAGGTTACTTTTAAAAGTATCTCACATGTGTTTAAAGATGATTTTACTTGCATTGAACATGATCATGATTATACTTTTAATCACTTATCTTAATGTTTTAAATTGGTCTTTGCATGTCATGAAAATGTCCTTTTAGCATAATCTGGTACTTTTATGCATTGCTATCATACTTGGTACATTATTGCACTAACGCATAATCTTGCCTACATTCTTCTAAAAATGTAGGATCGGACACTCCGATTCAGCATCTCCGTGGCTAGGGATCATTTAGTAGATATTGAAGATTGGTGAGTCCTCATGTTTCGAGGACCGATCCTTTGTTTCTTATTGTCTTTACTTTTCAGTATTGTTTTTGATGTACGGGTTACGTCCCAATCACTCTTGATGTACTATATGGCTTTGAGACTATGTAGCCTTCTGCTTCGTTTTTGACAAACTCTTTTATTATATGAATTATCATTTTAAACTCGTTAATTCTATTATCTTCTACGATGCATGCTAAGTGTCTTGTGTAGGGCCTCTCGGGTCCTATACGACATGTTACGCCTAGGGTATACTTTGGATCGTGACAAACTACGTCATAAGGTTCCAACTAGCTCAGGGAATAAGAGCCACAAAAACAGGTACAATCTCAGTATTAACGAGCCCAAAACACTCCCTCCACATTCAAGCTCAAAGATCATAAAAATGGCAATATAAGAGGGAAATCAGACAAAACTTACAAGTTTTATGGAAGTTTAACGACCCACTCTACCCTCCCACACAAACATTCAACTAATCTTAGTGTCTCCCATTGATTTCCCCAAGAATTTGAGCACCAAATCGCCATAAAGAAGTTGTTCTTTTGGAAATGTGTGCTGAGAAAATGGGATTGACATTTTGAACTGCTGTCAAATGGCCTTCGTGAATGCGGGACTCTGTCTGCGAACGTAGTTGCCAATGGACAAACACTCTCTGAATGTGGCGCCAATATCGTGATTATGAAGGTCAAACACCTACACCTCCATGAACACAGCCCAAGGCCCGCTCACATGGAGAACAAACCATGAAGCACCTACAAGGCTACATTAGCTCAACTTATGGTTGAGCAAAAAATGCCCCAACAGGGACTCGAGATTCGTTTGGAATCTCATGAATACAAACAATTTATGCTACCTCATTAAAGTCGATATATTCTAGACTCAACGGAATCGATGAAATAACCAATCGAGGTCATCTTAATAGATCATCAACACTTACACAAACCTACAAAAGCAACAAAATGCCAAACGCCACAAAATCTTCCCGATCACCTTGGAATCCCAACCATAGGTCGTTCTTGACTGATAACGCTCAACTACACTTCATCCAATTCTAAGTGTAGGCGGTCTCTAACAAGTATAAACCCAACTAAGACTTGGGGTCGATCCCACAGAGAGTGATAAAGTCAAGAATTCAATTAAGAAGTAAAGATATGTACTAATCGTTTGTAGAGGTGACGTGTTCGCAACATTAAAACAAATCACGAAGTTTCAACGATTAATATCAAATGGGGGAATTTGGGTAACCAATTTAAGAAAATTAACACAGGTATTAAACAAGTAGAGATTAGACCTTAGGAGTGTGATAAGTTGAATGCTAATTTCGCATAATGGGTGATTACTAGTTACTCAAAGGTGTTGAATCTTAGTGGGTAGGCTAGCTTTTGAATGCAATTTTCATTTCTCAATCAACTATTGTGTTTCGAGTGAGTTCTTTTGAACCTCAACAAGATAAACAGAACCAAACAACCCAATTCCTTAGTTAATCCACTCTTTCAAGCTGGATTTGTAAAGACGCAATCAAACCCACTTTCTCAAGCTAGATTCTTAAAGACGCAATCAATACAACTATCAATCAATAATTCGACTCTATTACATATTTCTCAATCAAGCATAGAGAACTACGCTAGAATTGTATTTGCAACTACGATTCCTCAATTAAAACATGAATAATTAATTGAACCCACTTCAAAACAACAATAAAATCAGTAAATAACACCACCCATTAGCTAATTAATGCATTCAACTATATAATCACACCCCCAAGGAAAGGGATTTTATCCAAACATAGTAAAAAATAGGAAATTCTTACCAACAAAGTTTTCCATCTGATTTGCTAACGATTTGCAATCCCCAAATGCTGAAATTTAACCTAAAAATCTCACAATCTCTAAATCTTTACTAAAAAATGTAAAGACGATGTTTTAGAATGTAAAAACTCAAAAACCCAGAAGTAAACAACATGGCTCCTTTTCTTCTTTTAAGAATTGCATTTATATGTTTCCAAAATTTCAGCACGGAGTCAACTCGGGAAAGAAAGTCAGGCTCGCCGAAAAGTTTGGTGATCCGCCAAGTTGCTCCTCTTCTCACCCTTTGGTTAAGCTCTTTCATCAAGTTATTCTGGAACTTTTGGCGAGCTAGATCGGCATCTCTGATTCCTTTGTTGTGTCGCCAAATTTCTTGTTTGCTCGCCAAATTGGTTTCGTCCATGGGCTGTTATGCTGGAACTTTAGGCGAGCTGAAGGTCTAGCTTTGTTTTCCTTCAACTTTTTCAGCTTTTTCACTCCTTTTTGCATCATAATGTCCTGGTCTTGCTCTTGATCCTTCATTGTTGCATATCAACATTTTAACATCAGTTATGAGCATAAAATAGGGATTGAGGAAACTAAATCCTTGAATAATATGAGTCGAAATTCCCAACTCATCAACACCCCAAACTTAAACTTTTGCTTGTCCTCAAGTAAAACGCAAGATCAATCAGGCCAACAGGGATGTATACAAATAGTGCTACTTGAGACTCAACATGAATGCACACGAGGTTGAATCTACACATGCAATGTTCAATTGTGAACTAAAAGTTTCAAACTATGACTAGCCATCATCAAATAGAGTTCAAGCTCACAATGCTCACTTCAAATTCAAATTCATGCTCAACAAGATTATTTGAATGCCCCCACATAAAGAATGATTTCATGATCTCACAAAGCCCATAAAAGATTACAATTCAAGGAATCAAAATCAACTCTCACACTATCAATGATAAACACATGCATGATATTACCCATAGGCTTGCCCGTATTTTTCAATCAACATATCATTTGGCTTATGCAAGATCACCAAGGTCTTTCAAGGCTTGTAACTGGGCTGAGGGTAAAGGTATGATCATTTTGGCTTAGTGACTTTTACCTTCATGAAGCATGGCTTGAATTTCACTTCTTCTCTTTTTCTTTCAATCTTTTCATCTCCGCAACCCACGCTTGGTATATTCAAACAAAAAAATTCTTGTATGGCTCATCGGATTCCCTTTTTGTTTTCACAAATGCACAAATCATGCAAATTTCTTTTTCAATATTTTTCTCTTGCTTTTCTTTCTTTCTCTTTTTTTATATGGAGGGGTTCCATCTTTTTCCTCTTTGTCAACACAAGTCTTCAAGGGTAAATTTCACAAACTTCTTGCTCAATTTCTTTCCTCATTTTTACCACACCCCCCAACTTATGCTTTTGGCCTAACTTGGCTATTAAAACAGACCAAGGCTTCACGAAGGTTTTAGATGGGGAGGAAAGGGCAAAATGTGTTCATATTTCATCCAAAGAAAAGGTATGGCTCAAATGGTGCCAAGCTAGGTTCACACTCTGACAAGGTGGTCACAAAGAGGTATAATGGCAATTTGGTTCACTCTCAAAAATTTGTGCCTAAGATCATTTCTTTCATTCACCAATGCTAGTCAATTGGACCAACGAGGCAAGTTCTAGGTATCACCAAGCACACACATATTTCAAGAAAACCTCAACACACAAGGCATTCAACACAATCATCGATCATGACTCTACAAGTTAAGCTCGCATGCAATGATCATTACAAGACTCACTTCAACAATCGACTAGTCACAATCAGATGTTAAGAGTTCACACATGACTTATGCAACTCAAATTTTCCTAATTGGACTTGCACAAATATATCCTTCAATCAAGATCACTATTTAAGTCATCGGTATTGATCGCAACCGACACTCAAATGTGCAAGAGAACATCGACAACATTCAACAATCATCATTCCCATTCAAGCAACACAAGGAGACGATTCATTTCCAAAAACACTTAGAGAATCAATAAAAATAGTTAAACATCCGACAGTCAAAGAAATATAAAAAAATACAACCAAGAGGATAGGTATCAAGATACCATCACCCCACAAAAAATATGAAACTGTGTCCTCAATGTGAAAGAAAAACTACATGTATGAAAAGTAAATAAAAATGGGAAGAGAGTCAACATACCCCTGTCAGGCTAAGCCTAAGGCGAACGCTTTGTATCTGGGGCACTCTCAATCTGGGCATCAGTTCCTGTCTCTCCTCGAATTATGGGTTGTGATCTAGTGGGACCAATCATCGATGTGTCCCGAAGTGAGGCCTCCGTAGCTGCCCAGACCAAATCACCCTCTAGGTCCTCTAGGTCCTCAAACACCGCCTCTTCATGATCTCTGAGCTCCTCCTCATCAGTCTCTGAGGCATCAGTATCATCACCATCATCAGCTAAAGCAGTATCTCTGGTCACACTGGCCGGAGGGATATTAGAAATAGCTTGCATCTCTGAACTAGGACCCTCGGGAATGTCCATATTGCTCCATAACAAAGAAATGTCTGTGGACTTTAGCTTGTCCACATCACATCGGAGTCCAAAAATATCAGCCTACAAGGCTATCAAATCACTGGCCTGGTGATCACTCCGCTCACATGCCTCCACCCTAGCAATCAGTGCATCTAAAGCTTGGCCATGGGCGGTAATCAACTCATGCTGTCCCAGTAACTCCTCCCGAATGGGAGTAAGTACAGCCTAAATAGCTCACTTAATTATGGAGGGGACAACTACCTCAAATCTTGAAGCACGCACATCGGCCAAATGGGCGAGGTGGCCATTTTTATATATCATGGCCTGAGTCGATGGGGGCGGGAGGTAGCAGCAGTAGAAGTAGCAGGGGCAGAGTAGCTAGGAATACCTATCGGCTCACTGGCCATAGTAGGAGGAATAGTATCCATCTCCATGGTCTCTACTCCGATAGTTAGGGATGTATCCACCGGTGCTGCCCTTCTCCACTCAGACTCATCCTTTATATACTCCACCTCGATCCTCCGGATGTCAGTAGAAGAGGTAGGAGTAACCTCAACATCAGTCTTGGCCACGAACGCCGCTCCAGCCCGGTGATATAAATCACTGATGAGAACTTGGAATGGTTATAAGGTCTGACTCTGTTTGGCCCTCATGGTCATCTCCTGAGCAATAATCAACCCCAAATTAAGCTTCTCCCGATCAATAATTCACCCCAGAAGTGCAGCCTTTGGGTGCTGGACTATGGACTCACTCTGGGACGACATCAATGTGTTGCTGATGAAACCAAACTAGTACCGGGCAGTGGCATGAATATCCCTCTTCTTGATCGGGACCCCCGTCTCTATCTATGGAGGTAACATATCAGACAGTAATGGGTCCAACCACCCCTTCAAGTCGTCTAATGAATTGGTCTTGAGCATAGTGGTCAAGGTGTGGGTTAACCGAACTGTGCAAGCAAGCAACTCATTTATATCTGTCTCACTGAATTTAACTTTCTTCCCACGCACCTCAACAAACTCTAACGGTGCCGTTTCTCCAGCCTTTTTCTTCCTTTTCGGGAGAAACCAAGCATAGCTCTCGTAGAACTCTTGAACCCATGTAGGCACGTACGGACTCCGAGGCTTTGTGATCTACTCAAATTTATGGAGCCGGAGTGTGTCCCACACTGATGGATATCTGTCCATAACCCCGTCTATGGACAACCTCTTCTCCTCTAGAATTCTGCGCATACCGGCAGCCTTCATCCAATTCATCGAGCGCGGAGGAGGTGCTTGGGCCGGAGGCACTTGTGGTGCATGTTCTTCTGCCTGTGCTAGAGATGGTGTAGGTGTCGGGAGTACCGGGAGCCTTGCCGGATCATGCAGTGCTTTGGAGCACAACTCAGCACGTCTGCGCTTTAGAGTTTGATCATCGGCTGGTTCTGATTCATAGTCCTGGACCCCACATCTTCCACACTTTCAGAACTAGATGTAGTGAGGTGGGTGGAATAGACACCCATACTGTTGGAGCTGGAGCTGCTCGAACTCGACTCCGCTGGCTGTTTGTCTTTATCCCGGTCACTTGCTTGAGTGGGTCGAGGACTGAATGTACGAAGCCAAAGGACACTCCTACACACTTAAGAAATCAAAACTCTCCATACTCACCACATTTCGGCTCAAGGCATCTGCTACCATATTTTCCTTGCTCGAGTGAAAGAGGATCATCACATCATAGTCCTTTAGTGACTCCATCCACCTATGTTGTCTTATATTAAGGTCGGTGAAAATGTATAGAAGACTATGGTGGTTAGTGAATACCTCACAATAAACACTATACAATTAGTGCCTACAAATCTTCAACGTGAAGAGTATTGTCGCCAACTCAAAATCATGAGTGGGGTAGTTTTTTTCATGCACCTTCAGGTGCCTATAAACATATGTAGTAAATCTGCCATGTTACATCAACACACATCCCAAACCAACACCAGAAGCATCACAGTAGACTGTAAACACATGGCTCTGGATATGAAGAGTCAAAATTGGAGATAAATTCAATAAGGCCTTAAACTTCAGAAATCTAACCTCACACTCATCAGACCATAGGAAATGGATATTTTTGTAAGTCAATCTAGTAAAAGGTGTTGCAATCAAAGAAAATCCCTCCACGAATCACTTGTAGTGCTAATCTGACAAAACTGCAAGCCTATATAGGAGAACTAGGCAAGGCCCAATCATGAACTACCTCTATCTTTGTCGGATCAACCATAATCCCTTTCTTGGACACCACATTCCCCAATAAAGACAGAGACTCATGCCAAAACTCACACATGGTGAATTTTGTATATAATTGTTGATCTCACAAGGTCTAGACCATAGTCCTCAGATGCTCCTTCTGTTTCTCCATACTCTCAAAGTAGAATAGAATATCATCGATAAACACTATCACAAAGGAGTCCAAATAGGATCTAAACACACGGTTCATTAACTCCATGAATGTTGTTGGGGCATTGGTCAACCTAAAAGACATGACAAGGAACTCAGAATGGTCGTATCAAGTCCTAAAAGTAGTCTTTGGAATGTCTGTCACCCTAATCCTAAGTTGGTGGTAGTCTGATCTCAAATCTATCTTAGAGAACATTCCGGCACCCTGAAGTTGGTCAAACGAATTATCAATGTGCGGCATAGAATACATGTTTTTGATGGTCACCTTTTTCAATTGCATGTAGTCAATACACATATGCAAGGTACCATTCTTCTTCTTCACGAACAAGACCGGAGCACCCCATGGAGACACACTAGGTCTAATGATCTCCTTACTCAAGAGGTCTTGGAGCTTATCCTTAAGATCTCACAACTTAGTGATGAGGATTTCGACTCATTTAGGGCTTGTTATTCATAGTATTAGTGTCCTCTATGCCTATTTTGTGCTCTTAACAGATGTTTTAATGCTAATTTGCAGATATAAATGCAAAAGATCAAGGCAAGGACAATACCGGGCAAAAAGGAACAAAAAAAATTTAAAAAGGTTGAAGATAGTAAAAGTTGAGAATCGCCAAAGCCACTCGAGGACTCGCCGAGTGGCACTTCAACTCGCCTAAAGTTCGAGACTGCCAGCCCTGGGGAGAAGCCAACTTGGCGATGAATTTTGATCTTGGGTGAACCACCGAACGGATCGACGACACAAACTTTAATCGCCTAAAGTTACAGGGTCTTAAGGATGAAGAGTCAAGGCAAACCGGCGATGGAATGAAGACATTGGCGCATCACCAACTTGGTCGGCGAAGCTCGACTAACTCTGCCGAGTGACCCTGAAGCCCAAAATCTGAGAACGTATAAATTGAATTTCAAAAAGAGAAAAAGGAATCCAGTCATATTGTTAGTAATTTTTACCATTGTTGTTGGAAATTTCGTCTTGAACATTACTTTCCTTAGTTTTAGGAGTTTCCTAGTATATTTTGAGTTGGGTTTTGGAATTGAAGCTAAATTAAAGCATTGTAAAGTCTTGGAGATTAATACCCAGCTATGGAGAACGTAATTGGTATTGATTTCTTAATTTTTATGATGTATAGCTAAAACCCCCATTCTTGGGGGTGTGATTATGCGAATAATTATCTTAATTAACTTATGGGTGTTAGTAATTACTAATTTGATTGCTGTTTTGAAGCGGGTTCGATTGGTAATTGAGTTTTAACTTAAGAATTATAGTTGCAAATACAGTTCTAGTTTTGTGTTCTATACTTGCTTGAGAAAGAGGTTGTAGAACTAAGATTACCAATTGATGATTGTAGTGACTAGGTTATTATGGGTTCAGCTCGAGAGAGTGAATCTTAATTTGATTCTACTTATTTAGCTCTAGAGAGTAGATAAACTGAGGTTTTGGGTTGTTCATAGTATGATGTTTGTTGAAGTTTGAGAGAACTCACTTGATTCATGGTAGTTGATCGAGAGATGGCTATTGCATCTAAAGCCTAGCCTACCCACTAAGATTCAACAAACTTTGGTAGTTAATAATCACCCGTATAGCGAAATTGGCAATTGATCGATCACATCCCCAAGTATCCTTTATCTAATTGATTACTCCCCTGTTTTTCATAGTTGTTAATTGACAAACCTTACCCCCCCCCTCCATTTGACAGTTGTTGTCAACCGCTTTGATTTATTTCAATGATATCAATAATTTCTATTCCTATAATTGTTTAGAACATACTTTTCACTTTGTAATTGAATTCTAACTTGTATCGCTCCCTGTGGGATCGACCCCAACTCTTTATTGGGTTTATACTAGATTATGATCGCCTACACTTAGTATTGGATTAAGTGTAGTTGAGCGTTATCAAAAATGGTGCCGCTGTCGGGAAGTGGTGTTTAGAATTCTCTTATTGAAGTATAGTTGTGATCTGATCTTGTTTGTAGTTGAATCGACTTAATATGTTTTGTGTTTATTGTTGGATGTTTGTGCACAGGTGACGAAATAAGTGTGAACGGAAGTAACGGTAGCCAACTTGTCACCAAGATGACATCGGAAATCTGAATGATGTCAATGAACCAGTTCAATTGGGTGACATAGGTGTTATCCATTTACCTCAGGTTGTGGGAAATGATGTCTTCCACATGACTAGCACGATGTTGCAAATCTTTCAAATGAAAGGATTATTCGTAGGGCTACCTCATGAGGATCCCCATGATCATATTCAGAACTTCGTGGACGTATGTGGTCCATTCTCATTTAAAAACACTTCACAAGAGTCGGTCCATCTCTGGTTGTTTCGTTTCTCTTTGATGGGGGAAGCAACTATATTGTTAGCTTATCTACCAAGGGATTCTATTACGTCTTGGAATGAACTTACCGAGGCCTTCTACATAAGGTTTTTCCATCCTTCAAGGATGATGGCATTGAGAGACAATATTCAGGGCTTTTAACGTTTAGAGGGTGAGCCAATCCATGAGACGTGGCTGAGATTTCAGAAGTTGCTACTTCAATGTCCGACTCACGGGCTTCCAAACAACGTGTTGTTACAACACTTCTACCGGAGTCTAGACTAGGTGAACAAAGGTGTGGCTGATCAACTTGTCCAAGGAGGTATTATGCAGCAACCTTTTGAAATAGCATCAACTCTCCTTGATGGAATGACGAAGATAAACCGAGCTTGGTATACTCGGGAGAATCAGGTGTCTCCTTTGACTTTTAGGATGACAAAGGAGCAAATATAAAAGACTAAGAGTGGGACCAAAACATGGCCAAAATGATGAGCCAATTGGATCTTTTGTCAAAAAATGTAATGGGTAGTGGTTCAAAAGTTATGAATGTTGTTGGTGTTAGTGGGGTGAACTCCGATGATGCGCACTTTGAGGCTCTATATAATGAGGAATTGAGTTTTCTTGAAAATCAAGGAGGAGGTTTCCGTCCGAACTATCCAAGACAGGGCAGGAATCAAGGTTGGAATAGAGAACGTGATGACAGTTGGAGAGACCGTGACAGGGAATGGCGTGACCGTGGGACTAATTGGAAGGAATGGGATGGTGAAAAGGAGAGATATGTTCCTCCTCATGAGCGTCAAAATCCAAAAGAGCAAAGAGCTGACCCGGAGAACTTAAGCACTGAAGATATGCTTGCACGCATTCTCAATAAAGTGGAAGGGTCGGACAAGGTTCTTAAAGAAATGAAAGAGGACGTCTCCACACTAAATAGACTGTTACCTCTCACTCGGTGTATATTAAATAGCTGGAAATGCAAATGGGTCAAATCTCATCTCATTTAAACCCAAGGCCAAAAGGGGGTCTACCAAGTGATACCTTGGCTAACCCACAAAATGAACCTTGAAAGTGTATCCACGTCGTGCCACGACGTTAAATAAAGTGCTTCTTGGGAGGCAACCCAAGTGTTTAAGCTTTTCTCATTGTTTTTTGAATAACGGGTGTTGAATTTGCAGGTTGAAAAGTTGAAATTTTGGGAAGAAGAGCAATTAGGCGAGCCCAAGAACCAGTCGGTGACTCGCCAAACACGTCAGCAAGCCCGATCTGGATCGCCGTTTGAACCTTCTAGCTAGCTAGAGGTTCTGTAAAACTCAGCGGGCCAAAGTACCATTCTGCGCATCGCCGAATGGGACGACGACGTAAGTGACCTTGTCGATCAGCATGCGAACTGAAAGGTCACAAAGGGGATGAACCGTTTTTAAATTAAAAATTGTCCCTCATTTCATACTTTTCGACTTCTATACTTTCACAACCGCATATTTTTGCATTTCCGTACTAGCTTTTCTTATTTTTCGTGTGGGATCAATTACTCGGAGAGGATTTTAGGATACTTTGCTAGCCTAGAACTTCAATCCTCTGCTTCGAAGGTTGGTTACCCGTACACCGTTATTACATTTTGGTAAACTCAAATGTGTGATCATGCCTAGTTGTTTTTATTATGTTTTTTTGATTTGTTGAATGTGTATTGATAATGATTATGCGTATCTTGTTTCATTCTTCGTTAATTAGTCAAAAATTGTGAAATCCCGCATTTTAGCATGATAAATTTTGTGGGTCGTGTTGATTTCCTATTGGGTCTTGTGTGGGTGAAGTTTGAGTAACCCTAAATTGTGTCGATTGTTGGACTTTTCCCAATGATAGAGCGGTTGATGTCATTCTTAAGGGAAAAAGATGTCAATTGGCCGATTTTTGCCAAATCAGGGTAAGTCTGAGTACTCTGAGGTCATCGGTAGTATGGGTCTGGGCCCAATTTCATAGAATAATGGTTTAATTTTGTTTTCGTGGGCTGCGGGTGAAAAATTGAAGGTCAGGGTAAAAATATGGCAGGTTGGACTATTCAGCAAGTTGGCCGAGTGGTTCAGCGGTTTGCCTAAAGACCCCTTGATCACCTTTTATTCTTGCATTTTTGTGATTTGTGTTTTGTAACATTCGGCGATATGCCTGAGCTCGCCGAGTTCAATCGGCGACTTGCCGAATGTCCCTTCTCATCGCCCTTCTGAGCCCTAATTTTTTGAAATTATTCTATAACTTTTGGTGAACTACTTCTAGTTCGCCAAATTGTGTCGGTGATTCGCCGAAAGGCCCTGGACATTGCCGACCTGTGTTGAGTTTTGGCTAATTTTGTGTTGTAATATTCGGCAAACCCGACTTGGCTCGCCGAACGATTTGGCGAGTCTTCCTGTGCAGTTTTAACTTTGAAATTTTTCTGATGAATTGCATCTAACGTATGTGATTGTGTTTTGTAGAAATGGCTAGACCAAAGGTCGCTGGAAGAAATCAACCGCCTTGGAAGAGGGCAAGAGGGATTTTGATTAATGAGGGGGTTGCACCCTCAACGAATGCACCGGCAAAATTTCCTCCAACTGGAGAAAAGGAAAAGGCAAAGGGCCGGCAGTGCCAACACCGGCAGTTGAGAATTCGGATAGCGAGGGCATCCATGCCACGCACCTCACCACTTCTGAGAGTGAGGGTCAGTCAGGAAACAGTTCTCCGGCCTCCACTTCTGAGCCGGAAGATGACCAACTCCTGCAGGCTAGGAGAGCGGAGCTACCCTCCAAGGCGATGAATAATCCTTCCCAGATCCCGGTGCCTCCTGCACCTCCACCTCAGGTAGCAGTGCAGGCTCCCCCAGCAACTCAGGTTCCTCCACCCCAGTCTCTCAACAGATTAAAGGTCGAGGGTTTGAGGACCATTCTTGAATAAAAGAGGTTGTCTACTGACGGTGTGGTAGACCGGTACCCAGAGGTGTGGAACACATTAAAGTTCCACAAGTTAAAAAATTTCACAAAGCCCTGAGGCCCTTACATCCCTACTTGGGTCCGGGAGTTCTACTCATCATATGGAAAGCTGGTGCCTAAAGGAAAGAAAAAGGCTAGCGCATTTAAACCGTGGATCATATGGTTGTACGGGGCCAAAAGGTCAAGTGTAGCAGCTCAGATATCAATGAGGCACTTGAATGTACAATGAACTTCATGCACTATTACATTGACAAAATCCATAAGAAGACCCTCAATGATTTAAAGGGTTGGCTAGCACCTCTGATTTCTAATGTGACACCGAGGTGGATTGAGGTCGGTGTGCCGATTGAGAAGAAAGACTTGAACGTGGCTTCAAGATACTGGTTTGGGTTTATTAGCAGAACTATTATGCCATCACAGAATGAGTCGATCCTCCGGCGTTCGAAGGCTGCGTGTTTGGGCTGCATCATGAATCGGGAGAAGCTGAATTTAGGTCTGATCATAGAGCAAGAGATGGCTAAGTAGAGTCAGACTTCTCTTCTCTTTCATGTGTTGATTACTGAGTTGTGCAGGTGGGCCCGTGTTCCTATGAATAAGAAGACAGATGTGGAAATGACCCTCGCTTCTTCTACTGACATCAGACGGATTGAGGCTGAGTATATGAGGGATTAGGCTGATCGGAGGAGAGCTGCACCAGTGGATAAGTCACCGGTAGTTGATGTTGATATGTTGCCGACTGAGGCAATACTTCCCCCTCAGGCTAGTGAGCCTACAGGTACCTTTGGCCCATCTACTTTTGCACCTCCTAGTTCATCTACTATTCCCCCTCCTACTTCTGCTGCTACTTCTCTCTAATCCCCTATCACCTAGGTCATGCTATACAAGATGGGCCATCTGGCTCAGTCTGCTAATATGCGTGCCTCCCGGGTAGAGGCTGTTGTGCCTGTGTTGATGGAGCGGGTGATTACTACTGCTTTGGCCCTGATTAGGGCTGAGTTGAGAGAACATCGAGGGTTGATAGATGCCTACATATTTGCGTTGGATGCTCTTACTGTGAGGGTAGAGGCTTGTGAGCAGAGCCAAGGTGTTTCAGATGTTGTGACGGCCTTGAAGGCCAATATTTATGTGCTGAGGAAGGATGTAGACGAGCTAAAGTACACTGATTTGTCGATGCTATTCAGTACAGTAGATATCCCTGAGGTTCCGAGTGCAGATTTCCTAGCTAGTTCAGATATTCCTCCGGCTAGTACTACCGAAGATGATACTAGAGATGACACAGATGCTGGATAGAGGTTAAGACCGATGAGGAGGAGATGGGTGTTCATGACACAACAGTATATGATGACTTGGAGGATCTTGAAGGAGCTATGATGCAGACTGTTGTTGAGGCATCACTGAGGGATACGTCGATGGTGGGCTCCACTGGAGCCAAGGATGATGTTGCACCGGGCACTGATGCCCCGGCTGATGGAGTCACAGATATGCTGAGTTCACCACCTATTTAGGATGATCATTGCACGCCAGCTGAAAATTGTAGAGTCTTGTTTGATGATTGTGTCAAATTCCAGAGTGGTGAGGTTGTCTTGAAATGTGTGCTTGGTGGTACCGAGAACTTGCCCTGTTAGTCCAATTGATTGATGTAAGCAAGCAATTGAAATGATCTTTGGCAAAATTTGTGAAGAGTGAACTAAAAAAAATTGATCTTATACCTCTTTGTGGCCACCTTGTGAGTGTGTGAACCTAGCTTGGCACCACTTGAGCCTATCCTTTTCTTTGAAAGAAACATAAACAACTTTGTCCCATCACATATAACCTTCATGAAGTATTGGTTCGTTTGAATAGCCAACTTAGGCCAAATGCCTAAGTTGGGGGTGTGGTGAAAAAGAAGTAAAATCAAGGAGTGTGAAAAATCCGCCTTTGAAGGATCTTGTTGAAAAAGATGGAACCCCTCCATGTAAAAAAAAAAGAGACAAAGAAAAGAAAAATGTGAAAATAGAAAAAGATTGAAAAAGAGAAGAGTTCGTGAAATAAAGCCCGTGAAAGGAGAAAAAGAAATGGGGTATCCAATGAGTCATGCTTAAATGAACAATAAGGTGGATTGTGAACATCATATAGTGTAAACGAGAAGGAGAACAAGTGAAGTGCAGGACATACTTCATGAATGTAGAAGTCACTAAACCAAAATGATCATACCTTTACACTCAGCATCATTACAAGCCTTGAAAGACCTTTTTTATCTTTAGTGAGCTGAAAATAATGTTGAATGGAAAATTAGGGCAAGCCTATAGGCAGATTCATGCATGTGTTCATCTTTGGGAGTGTGAGAGTTGTATTTGATTCCAAAATTATAAATTGTTCATGAACTTTGTGTGAGCATGGAATCATTCTTGGTGTGAGAGCATTTGAATGCTTTTGTTGAGCTTGAACTTGCATTTGAGGCAAGGATTGTGAGCTTGAGTTCAGTTTGATGATTGTTAGTCACAGTTTGAAACTTAGAGTGCACAATTGAACATTGTATGTGTAGTTTGAACCTCTTGTGTGCATTCGTGTTGAGTCTTGAGTAGCACTGTTTGTAGACATCATTATTGAACTGATTGATCTTGTGTTTTACTTAAGGACAAGCAAAAGTTTAAGTTGGTTGTGTTGATGAGTCTTGGATTTCGACTAATTTAGGACTTGTTATTCGTAGTATTAGTGTCCCCAATGCCTATTTTGTGCTCTAAACTAATGTTTTAATGCTAATTTACAGATATAAAGGGAAAAGAGTAAGGCAAGGACAATACCAGGCTAAAAGGAGCAAAAAGGATGAAAAAGGCTGAATATAGTAAAAGTTGAGAATCGCCAAAGCCACTCAGCCACTCACCGAGGGGCGTTTCAGCTCACCAAAAGTTCCAGATTGCTAGCCCTAGGGTAAAGCAAACTTGACGATGAATTTGAATCTTCGACGAACCGCCGAACGGATCGGCGACACAAACTTTGATCGCCTAAAGTTACAGGGTCTGAAGAATAAAGAGTCAAGGCAAATCGGTGATGGAATGGAGCCATTGGCGCATCGCCAACTTGGTCGGCGAAGCTCGACTAACTCCGTTGAGTGACCCTGAAGGCCAAAATTTGAGAACGTATAAATTGAATTTCAAAAAGAGAAAAAGGAATCCAGTCATATTCTAACTAATTTTTACCATTGCTGAACTTGGAACTTTCATCTTGAATATTACTTTCCTTAGTTTTAGGAGTTTTCTAGTAGATTTTGAGTTGTGTTTTGGAATTGAAGCTAAATTGAAGCATTGTAAAGACTTGGAGATTAATACCCATCTATGGAGAACGTAATTGGTATTTATTTCTTACTTTTTATGATGTGTGGCTAAAACTCCCATTCTTGGGGGTGTGATTATGTAATTAATTCTCTTAATTAGCTTATGGGTGTTAGTAATTACTAATTTGATTGCTGTTTTGAAGCGGGTTCGATTGGTAATTGAGTTTTAACTTAAGAATTGTAGTTGCAAATGCAGTTCTAGTTTAATGTTCTATGCTTGCTTGAGAAAGAAGTTTTAGAACTAAGATTACCAATTAATCAATCCCATCCCCAAGTATCCCTTATCTAATTTATTACTCCCCTGTTTTTCATAGTTGTTAATTGACAAATCTTACCCCCCATTTGACACTTGTTGTCAACCCCTTTGATTTAGTTCAATGATTTAGATAATTTCTATTCCTACAATCGATTAGAACATACTTTTCACTTCGTAATTGGATTCTAACCTGTATCACTCCCTGTGGGATCGACCCCAAATCTTTGTTGAGTTTATACTAGATTACGATCGCATACACTTAGTATTGGATGAAGTGTAGTTGAGCGTTATCACTTAGCTAGAACCATCTGATATGGCGGAATTGAAACTGGTTGCATGTTTGGCTCAACATCAATGTCTAAGTCAATGTTGTGGTCAGGAGAAAGACTAGGTAGATCAGTAGGAAACACATCAGTAAACTCTCTAACTACTAGAGCTGACTCAAGAGGAGGAGTGTCGGCAATAGTATCATGAACATAAGCAAGATAAGTCAGACACCCATTTCCTACCAACCGTGGTGCCCTCAGATATGAGATCACATCCCTCGGTATGTGGCTATCGGTACTCAACACCACAGTCGGAGGGATACTAGGCATGCACAAAGTAACAATCTTAGAAAAGATATCCAAGACCGCCTAATAAAGAGATAGACAATACATTCCTAGAATCAAGTCAAAATCCACCATATCTAACACAACAAGGTCCACCCAAGTGTGATACCCCAATATGGTCACCACACAATAACTATACATTTGATCCACTACTAAAGAATCACCTACGGTTATAGCTACACGTATAAGCCTAGTTAAAATCTCACAAGATGACTCCAAAACACATAGCATAATAAAGAAGATACATATGAATATGTAGACCTGGATCAAATAAAGCATAAACAAGTTGATGAGAGATAAAGTCATACCTATGATGATGGTATTTGAAGCCTCCACCTATGGCCTACCCTAAAAAGCATACATATGGTCGCGTACTACCCGACCGTCCTGACAGAGGACCAACTCGAGTATCATATGGACCACCCCTTCTACCTTATGCACCACCTCTAATTGACTAACCTGAAGCCTTATAGGGATGAACCTACTACCATGTCTCATGTGGTGACTGATCATAGGGTAATCTCTATCAAAGTGGCCTAACACACCACATTCATAACAACCCCTACCAGAAGTAATTTGCCGAGACAACTCACTAGAATGTAATGGCTACCACGACCCGAATACCCCGGATGAGAACCTTGAGAAGTCTAACCCAAAGCCTGGCTGCTTTGATTACTAGTACCACAAAGCCCTCATATGTAATTTGTAGAGTCATCTGAACTGACCTACTATGCTAAAACTATTATGGGTAAGCTCTACCTGGAAAACCCCTACCACGAGATTAAGACCCGATATAACCACCCTAACGGTGAGGCCTTTTGTTTCTTCCTCTATAAGCCTCATGATGTATCACCTCTCTCTCAAGTTGTGAGGCACATACCTCTCCAAGAAAGCCTCAAAGAGTTGAGCCCATGAAATTGGAGGTGACCCAGCTGGTCTACACTCAAGATAGGACCTCCACCACTACTTTGTTGGCCCATTCATCTTGAAAGCAGTTTAATCAATCATGTATGACTCAACTAACCCAATTTTTTTCAACCTCTCCTGATAACTCACTAGAACCTCGTAGGCATTCTTACTTGAAGAACTGAAGAACTTTGGAGGACCCAAGCTGATGAACCATTCCAATATCTTCTGCACCTCAGAAGACATAACTAACCTAACCTCCATAGGTAGAGAAACTATGAAAATTGGTTGAACCACTAAGAGAGGAGTCAAAGTATCATGATGTTCCCTTGGTACCTGTACACCCTATGTCCTTTCTAAGTCTGAGCTTTCCTCTCATCTCTAACCTAAGGTCTAATTAAATTACTAGGCAAGGTTTCGACATGGGACATACCCTCCATGAAGTTGAGGATCTGAGCAAGAGTTTCCGGAAAAACCAGAGTGGAAACAAATCCTTATAAAAGATGGGTTGGCCTCACACTATCCGACTGACGATGAGTCTACTCGGCCTCTATGAAGAGCTTTGGTGATGGTGTCTGCTCCTGATCTCAACTTTGTGTTGCAACTCTTGCTCTACATCAACCTCTAGGTTGACCTCAACCTCTAACCCTAGTTGGGGCTTCATCTATAGGTGTATGAGGCTCTCACACACCCGTGGATGATCTCATCTGAGCCATATGAGAAATAATGAAATAAAAGAAACATAACCGTTGCTACATGCAAGAATACATGAGACGAAACAAGAAAAGTGAAGTATTTCCTAAGAATGCCATATAACCTCTTGAAGATAGAATACATATGTCATTGTATCAATCTGCGAGACTCTACTAGGAACTTACTCTTGTTATAGTTAGATCAGTGAACCTGGATCTAATACCATACTATCACGACTCAAAATCAGGCCATGATGAATCCTTCAATAAATCCTTAGTAGGTAAGCCAACACCGAAAGTGGAATATAATAAGTAACTAGAAAGAAATAAGTGAAAGAAGATATAAAGAGAAAAAGTAGGTCCTGTGGTATAGATATGTAAAATGATATAAAATATATAAAACGGGCCTAAAAGTGACCAAGAAAGACAAAATTATATAAAGGAAACCAACCCCAGACCGGGCATCATCATTATAAGAGAATCTAAATACAGAAAGTCTTTATACATCAAGTTTTCCCAATCAAAATACAAAATACATAGACATGTACGAAGGAAGGAAAGAAGGAATCTCCGGATTTCAAGAGCTCACCACGATCCAAGTCTGCGACGGTCATAAGCTCTACATAAATTTATACTATTTGAAGAACTAATATATTTTCATAATTTGAGTGCAGTTTGGACTACCAAATTGTATGATATTTTCTACTAGTGCAACCAAAGTGACAAGATCAACTTATATAACTGGTGATATTTGGTTTCAAACCAAGTACTACAAGCAAGCTTAAATTAAATGAAAAGGCAACAATACAAACAAGAAAACATCAAGAAATTAGTGAGCGACAAAATTGTAGTATTGGAGAACTATTTTAAGTTATTTAGTAGACATGAAAATATTTTCTCACTTTCTTTAGAATGTTGATGTATTAGTAAACGAATTTTGTTTTGTTTTTTGTTGTAACTGACAATATTTCTCTATTTGAGACCTATTTTATAAATGGTGTTATATCTATTAAATGCATTCTATTGCTTTAATTGCACAAGCTTAAAGCTTTGCAACTACACAAGCCTTTTATTTGAATAACTAATTTACACAAGCTTCATATAAAAAGATTCATTGACATAAATATGCAAAAAATTTCATATTACATACGACGAACAAAACATAATTCCTTATTATATCATATATAACATAGGGTATCGATACTATGACAATTCAATTAGCACCATACTTGAATCACTACTTTGGAATAGGTTGTTGATAAACATAGCATCAACACAAATCAAAATATAAAAAACGACCTTCCAATAGAACGTACATCTTCCAATAGAACCTACACCATTATCGATCTCAACTACTTTCTCATTGATTTTAGTTTGCCTCTTTCAAGCTTTATCTTCCAACACTTTGATTTTTTTCACCAATCTTGGGAGGATAAATTTTGATCTTGGATCATTTCCTTTTTTTTTGCCTCTCCATAAAAAAAATTATAATTTTTAGACCGAAAAATCAAAATAGTACAATAATATCAACTAAACCTAACAAAATAAATAACAGACGTGACATCATATACAATATAGCATTGGCCAAACAAAAATCGTCTTTCAGGATTTTTAGATCGAAGTTTGCATATGCAGCAAAATCTCATGTTTGCATCGCATTACGACTTTGAGCATTGATTCTGATCTTCCATGCAAAACTTATTCAAGTCCGTACTTGTCATCCCTAACAGAGCAAAAAATGATAAATTTGAATAACAAATTGAAAACCCTAAATATGAAATAGGACAAGATTATGAGCTTTAAAGTTTCAAGCTTTGTAGTGGAATATACAGTTGAAAGCTTTGACAGTTAAATTCAAGTTTTAAGCTTTGAAAATAAGAAAAAAAGAAAAACATAAAAAGTTATTTTGAGAGAGAATACAGAAAAAGAGGAAGGCGGATTTTCTAGCTATTTGGGAGAAAGTTACCATTGGGAGCCTTAATTATAGGCTAATTGGACTCCACATTAGCATTTTAGGTATTAAATTTATGTTCTTGCGCGCCTAGAGGAGTGGTCTCACCTTCTTGGATAGATCAGCAAATAAAAGTTAGTTAATAAATAAAACAAAAGGTTCAGGGAGATAATAGACCCTCGTGAAGTATGAGTAAATGATTGAAAATTTGACAATAAATTGGGGACTTTTGGCTATTTTCTCTTCTAATTAATTAACGAAGTCTAATATTCTAACTATTTGAATGCAAGTTATTAATATTTTTTTGTATAATCAATTCTTCTAATAACTTCTTTTAGTTAATAGTATACTTTATTTATTTTTAAAATATTTATAACCTATTATTACTAAAAACAAAATGAGACCATGTCACGAACCGAGCATACACCTTGGACGTGGCCGGTACTCAAGAATCCATGTTGGTCCCTAAGCGAATCCTCATCCTGGCTGGCTACAAGCGGAAGACTAACTCAAGCATATAGAATCTTAAAAATTGAATTAAATTCAATAACTCAAATACTCAATCTTAAAGATAATCTGAAAGATACTCAATAGATAAACTCAGAGTTTGTAAAAACAACTAAAAGAAGATGCATACTGCAAATTACTCAACTTTGTCTATCTATGAAGCCTCTACTATTACAGAAGGATATCGGGACAAGACCCACGACATCTCAAAACTACTAACTATAAGATAAAGGTGAAGTCCTCTAAAATATAAGAAGGCTCACCAAAGCTGACTAGAATATCCCATGACCTCAAATAAAGGCCTGTTGATGATCCTAAATACATGTATCTGCATCATAAAATGATGCAGGACAAATGGATCAGTATATGAAATGTACGAGCATGTAAGGGGAATTCTAAAACATAAACATAAGCTTGAACTGATGGAAAAGAAATATACTTACATTTTCTCAACTCAACTCAACTCAATGAAACATAGTTCAACTCAATAATAAGAGACTCAACTCTGTGAAACATAGTTCAATTCAACTCAGAGAAATAGGGCTCAACTCAACAATAAGATACTCAACTCTGAGAAACATAGTTCAACTCAACTCTGAGAAATAGGGCTCAACTAAACAATAAGATACTCAACTCTGGATACTCAACTCAAGATAAAGCAATAATAAAAGATGCAATATATGGAAAGCTTTTAAAACAATAGATAGCAACTCAATGTATTGAAGAATACAATAACAACTCAGTTTGTATATAAAAATACAATATAACTCTGTGGGAGATTCTCTAACCGACAACCATCACTATGAGCTATGTGATGATACATCATCTAGCCCACGCTGCTAGAACTGTCCTATACTTTGCCGGGGTATAGAACCTACTACTAAGTGTATCCACTAGTCTATGCTAAAAAGCATTAAGGAATTATCTAAAAAGTATGACCCTTTCTACCCACGTTGGCTACATGGTTTATAGGGGTTGTGAGTTGTATGAACTCTCCCCCATATCGGTGCTCAATACTACTCCCAAAATATACTAGCTCATATGTTTTTAAAAACATAACTTTTTCTGTGTTTTGAGATTATTACTCAAAAATCTTTATCTTAAAAGAGATGGTACTCAAACTACTCAAAACTCTTTTGGAAATCTCAGTTTCGTCCTCTTTTGAATGTGAAAACATTTACTCTTGGGAATACTTAGTTTCCATATATTCATTTTGAAAAAAATGAACTCAACTCTACTCTTTCTCAAACTCAAGTGCTCAAGTCTTTAAAATAAGTTTTAAAACAATTTGTAAAAAGACTTCTTAAGATAGGGTTTATGCAGAATTATGGACGTGAACGACTCAATTCAAGGTTTTCAATAACCATGCATAGAACTCAATACTTGGAACTCAACAGCTCCTGAACTCAATGAGTCAATGATACTACTCATCTCAAGAATGCTCGACTCAGAGGGTTCATGCGGAATTATGGGCATGAACTACTCAACTCAAGGACTCAATGATACTTCTCATCTCAAGACTGCTCGACTCATAGGGTTCATACGGAATTATGGCCATGAGCAACTCAGCTCAAGGACCTTCATGGGTAACATGTAGTAGTACCATGTTTAGGAATATAATCCCAAAATGGTTAGGAACTCAATAATCAAGACTTAGAACTTGAAGATACTACTCTTCTCAAAGAAAATCAAGTTATGGAGTTCACGTTGAATTATGGGCATGAACAACTTGACTTAAGGATCTCAATGATAATGTAGACTCATGAATAGATTCTGCTCCTTCTCATACTCACTTACTCGAGTCTTGAAATAATTTAAAAGTTATTGTAGAAGACTCCTCGAAAAGACTTAAAGGGACTTTCTCAAACTCTACTCAAAGAGATAATTGATCTCGAACGATTCACAATTTAACTCAGAGGCTTTCTTGAACTCTACTCTTCACTCTTCCTTGAATTTAAATTATGAATTCAAGGATCATGACTTGATATATAGAATCTCTTGATGATTGGATGTAGGTTGGATAGTAAAAATCACTAAGAGCGCGAAGACTTGTTTTGAAAGATCGAATACGGAATGAAGAACGGAGCCGGAAAGGACCTGACGTCCCTGGCGCAGCAGTGGCACACCGCACCAGCCCTCATGTGACTGAGGCTGGTCTGGGGCACACTGCAGGCACAGGGCGCAGACCCCTCAGGCGCTACAGAGGTGCGACACCCCAGCCACGTTCCAGACGAATCCGACGAACTTTTCTTCTTCTTTTTTCCAGCCCTACCTCGTCTAAACTCGAATGATTTCCTCCAAACTCTTTTGGATCCTTAAACCCAACCTAATTACAGCAAATTCTACACCAAACCAGGAACAACACTCATTCCCAACTCTCACCTCAAGAAGTCAACAAGAAATTCATTATCAAAAATGAAGAACAAAATCTCAAGAACTCAACAAGATTATCAATATACTCAATCTCATGGATGAAATTTGTAAAAGAAACTCATAATTGTCGTGTGGGTGAACAAAACCAACACTATGGAAGCTTACATATCTCTTAGGATAAAATCCTTGGCGAAATCCTTCGAAGAATCGCAAAAATCTTGAACACTCTTCCTTTTCTCCTCTTTTCCTCTTCTTGAAGTCCTCTAAAAACCATAAGCGTCTTTTAGGAATAACTAAAATTGATACCAATCAGTTTAGACTCCTAAAGCCTTACCAAAAACGTTTACATCTGATTGGGGGTAAGGAAAAGACCAAAATACCCATCATATTTTTGGGTAACTTTCCTTATTTGGATAGCTCGACTTCAAACGGGCATATCTCCTTCATACGAGCTTGAAAATTAGCAAACTCGGCGGCGTTGGAAAGAGGATTCAATGACCTTTCATTTTATATCTTAGGGGTCTCCTAACTCATTTTTTTCTAAAAGTTATGGTCGTTTGAATTTGACACAAAACATTAAAAGAACTTAGAATGACTTGAATGAACTCTCTTCTAAAACCCTAAGTGTATTTGGATTTATGAAAATTGACCCAAATCAGATTTGTCCCCAAAATATTACCAAATTTTGTTTTAAGCTGATTGGGTAAGGAAAAGACTTAAATACCCCTCATATTTTCAGGTAACTTTTCTTAGTTGGACAGCCCGAATTCAAATGGGCATATCTCTCTCATACGAGCTCAAAAATTAGCAAACTCGACAGAGTTGGAAAGAAGATTCCAAGACCTTCCATTTGATATCTTATGGGTCTCCTAACTCATCGTGTGCTAAAAGTTATGGTCGTTTGAAGTTGATCCAAAACTTAAAAAAACCTAGGAATGACTTGAAGGAATTCTATTTAGTTCTTTTTGGAACTCAAGGTGCTACATCTAGCGACCCTAAAACTTTAGAAAATTTTAAATTCCTCGGTCAAATCTTACTCACAACGAAGAATGGTTCGAGTCTTAGCTAAAAAAAATCGGGGTGTTACATTATCTCCCCCTTGGGATCATTCTTCCTCAAATAACGGCTGGACTGGGTATGGAACGGGGTTACTCTCACTACCTCCTCTGACTCATGAACTTGCCTACTACACAGGCTGGGCTGATTCGTACCAAGATTTGGGACCTTGTATAGCACCTAAATCAAGAATGATGTTGTTGTGAACATAGTCACACTCTCTCTGAAGTTACCTTATCTTGAACAACGGAAGTCTAGGCATGAATTAAGAATAGGAATATCATGCCTCATTGGCTGCAACTCATAGCTCCCACAAGGGTACATGACTTCTCTTACCAAGGTCTGAGTCTAATGGCACGCTCTTGTTGTATTCAAGCTTAACCCAAATCCTAAGATTCGGGTTCTATACCTCGATAGGGAATCTCATCCCAAGAATATTACTCTTTCCCATCAAATTTAATCAACATTGGGCTCATATCAAGAACCACCTAATGTTTAACATCACCACATTCAAGATTAGTACTCTAACAACTCCATGGACTCCTACTAATCAGCTCCCTTAAGAAGTTCTCATTCTCTTATAATCTCTGCCATACCAACTAGAATTTCCCGCATTACTACTCGGAACCGACTAAAGGCTCTCATTCAACTATTTCTCATGGTAAAATCTCATCCTCCTCTTCATAACCTTAGATGGAATCATCACACCATCATTATCATGATAAGAACATTAACCTTCTTCTTCTAACATCACTCCACTACTAAAAGATCTTTGAAAAGATATCTCTCATACTCTTTTGAGCTCATTACTATTGTATTCTCAACACTTGACTTGATTTTAAATCTTATCATCTCCCCCTTAGGTATAAAGCTGACACTTGAAAGTTATGGACCGATTCCATCATCTCTAAACTGGTCTACATCCCCTTTTCACAACTTAAGTACTATTCACCCATTTATTATACCTCATTACTTAATCAGTTTTATAACCTTCTGAACATCATGGACCTCCCAAACAAATCATAATCCTAGATTAGATCTATCACTTCATAAATACTTTGTTCTCTTATTCAACACATGTATTTAGTCTCCTCTAACACGATGGCACATCGACATCAACTCTATTTTGGTTAAAATATATTCTATCTCATCATGACTAGCAATTATTCCTCTTCCTTTTATCGAGAACTCTCTACAACATTATTATTCATTATTCCACTCATAAAGGAACTCATCACTTATAACTAATTAGGTGCATGATTGCAATAACATAATCTGCCCCATCACTATCTCCTTTCCTTTGATTACTGAACCTCTATATATTTTCCTCTAACTCTGGGCACTTTCACTACTACTGCTCATAATTTATTAACTCATGCTACCTTTTGGGATGAGAATACTACCCAAGCTCTAAACATACTTCCTCATAAGGATCCCAGCTGAAATAAGGCTTAGAGAAGAGAGTACAACTCGCTTGTAGCTCAAATGCACGATTCACATGAATATGAGTGCATTATTTTGAATCTCAACACTTAAGCTCACTCATGGGCTTCTCTTAAGCCCCTTTGCAGTCTCATGATTTCTCAAGATTTTTGCTGAGACTAACTCATTGTAAGGATCTGGGCTTTGCTTTTCAACTACCTTGAGTATGAAGGGTAGTCAAATGGATCTTAGAAATGCACGAGTTAGAATAAGTCTCTATGACATAGCTCTAATGCACGATTAAGAGTATGAAAGACAGGAATTTTTTCTTAAATGTTTGTTGTACCTCGTTTATATAAGTGGAGCCCTCACAACCATAAATAAGATCCTACCAACACGGCTTCATAGACACCATAGGACACTTGAAATTTGTGCTCTGATACCAAGTTTGTCACACCCGAGCCTATACCCTGGACGTTGCCGGCACTCGAGAACCATTGTTAGTCCCCAAGCGAACCCTCATCTTGGATGGCTACAAGCGGAATACTTACTCAAGCATATAAAAGCTTAAAAACTGAATTAAATTCAATAACTCAAATACTCAATCTTTAAAATAATCTAAAAGATACTCAATAGATAAACTCGGATTTTGTAAAAAGAACTCTAAGAAAATACATACTGAAAACTACTCAACTTTGTCTATCTATGAAGCCTCTACTACTACAGAAGGATATCGGGACAAGACCCACCACATCTTAAGACGACTAACTGTAAGATAAAGGTGAAGTCCTCTAAAATATAAGAAGGCTAACCAAAGCTGACTAGAATATCCCATGACCTCAACGAAATGCCTGTTGATGATCCTGAATACATGTATCTACATCATGAAACGATGTAGGCTAAATCACTCAGTACATGGAATGTACGAGCATGTAAGGGGAATTTTAAAATATAAACATAATCTTGAACTGATGGAAAATAAACATACTTACCTCTTCTCAACTCACTCAACTCAACTCAACTCAATGAAACATAGTTCAACTCAATAATAAGAGACTCAACTCTGTGAAATATAGTTCAACTCAACTCAGAGAAATAGGGCTCAACTCAACAATAAGATACTCAACTCTGTAAAACATAGTTCAACTCAACTCTGAGAAATAGGGCTCAACTCAACCATAAGATACTCAACTCTGGATACTCAACTCTAGATACTCAACTCTGGATACTCAACTCAAGATAAAGCAACAATAAAAGATGCAATATATGGAAAGCTTTTAAATCAATAGATAGCAACTCAATGTATTGAAGAATACAATAATAACTCAGTTTGTATATAAAAATACAATATAACTCTGTGGGAGAATCTCTAACCGACAACCATCACTATGAGCTATGTGATGATACAGCATCTAGCCCACGCTACCAGAACTGTCCTATACTTTGACAGGGTATAGAACCTACTACTAAGTGGATCCACTAGTCTATGCTAAAAAGCATTAAGAAATCATCTAAAAAGTATGACCCTTTCTACCCACGCTGCCTACATGGTTTATGGGGGCTGTGAGTTTTATGAACTCTCCCCCATATCGGTGCTCAATACTACTCCCAAAATATACTAGCTCATATGTTTTTAAAAACATAACTTTTTCTATGTTTTGAAATTATTACTCAAAAATCTTTCTCTTAAAAGAGATGGTACTCAAACTGCTCAAAACTCTTTTGGAAATCTCAGTTTCCTCCTATTTTAAATGTGAAGACATTTAATCTTGGGAATACTTAGTTCCCATGTATTCATTTTGAAAAAAAATGAACTCAACCCTACTCTTTCTCAAACTCAAGTACTCAAGACTTTAAAACAAGTTTTAAAATAATTTATAAAAAGACTTCTTAAGATAGGGTTCGTGCCGAATTATGGACGTGAACGGCTCAATTCAAGCTTTTCAATAACCATGCATAGAACTCAATACTTGGAACTCAACAACTCCCGAACTCAATAAGTCAATGATAATACTCATCTCAAGAATGCTCGATTCGGAGGGTTCATGCGGAATTATGGGCATGAACTACTCAACTCAAGGACTCAATGATACTTCTCATCTCAAGACTGCTCGACTCATAGTGTTTATGCGGAATTATGGCCATGAACTACTCAACTTAAGGATCTTCATGGGTAACATGTAGTAGTCCCATGATTAGGAATATAATCCCAAAATGATTAGGAACTCAATACTCAAGACTTAGAACTTGAAGATACTACTTCTCTTAAAGAAAATCAAGTTACGGAGTTCAAGTGGAATTATCGGCATGAACGACTTGACTCAAGGATCTCAATAATAATGTAGACTCATGAATACATTCTCCTCCTTCTCATACTCACTTACTCGAGTCTTGAAACAATTTAAAATTTATTGTAGAAGACTCCTCGAAAAGACTCAAAGGGACTTTCTCAAACTTTACTCAAATCGATAGTTGATCTCGAAGGATTCACAATTTAACTCAAAGACTTTATTGAACTCTACTCTTGACTCTTCCTTTAATTTGAATTATGAATTCAAGGATCATGACTTGATATATAGGATTTCTTGATGATTAGATGTAGGTTGGATAGTAAAAATCACTAAGAGAGCGAAGACATGTTTTGAAAGATCGAATACGGAACGAAGAATGGAGGCGGAAAGGACCTGACGTCCCTGGCGCACCACGCCAGCCCTCATGTGACTGAGGCTGGTCTGGGGTGCACTGCAGGTGCAGGGCGCCAGCCCCTCAGGCGCTACAGGGGCGCACCACCCCAGCCACGTTCTAGACGAATCTGAGAAACTTATCTTCAATTTTTTTTCCAGTCCTACCTCATCTAAAATCGAATGATTTCCTCCAAACTCTTTTGGATCCTTAAACCCAACCTAATTACAGCAAATTCTACACCAAAAACCCTCCAAGAAAAACACTCATTCGCAACTCTCACCTCAAGAACTTCATTATCAAAAATGAAGCACAAAACTTCAAGAACTCAACAAGATTATCAATATATTCAATCTCATGGATGAAATTTGTAAAAAAAACTCATGGTTGACATGTGGGTGAAAAAACCCAACACTATAGAAGCTTACATACCTCTTAGGATAAAATCCTTGGCGAAATCCCTCGAAGAATCGCAAAAATCTTGAACACCGTTCCTTTTCTCCTCTTTTCCTCTTCTTGAACTCCTCTAAAAACCCTAAGCGTATTTTAGGAATAACTAAAACTGATTCCAATCAGATTAGACTCCTAAAACCTTACTAAAAAATTTTAAATCTGATTGGGTAAGGAAAAGACCAAAATACCCCTCATATTTTTGGGTAACTTTCGTTATTTGGATAGCCCAACTTCAAACGGGCATATCTCCTTCATATGAACTCAAAAATTAGCAAACTCGGTGGCGTTGGAAAGAGGATTCCAAGACCTTTCATTTGATATCTTATGGGTCTCCTAACTCATAATGTGCTAAAAGTTATGGTCGTATGAAGTTTACCCAAACTTTAAAAGAACTTAGGAATGACTTGAATGAACTCACTTCTAAAACCCTAAGCGTAATTGGATTTATGAAAACTGACCCAAATCAGATTTATCCCCAAAATATTACTAAAATTCGTTTTAAGCTGATTGAGTGTAACACCCCGGATTCGAAAGGGGGAAGCCTTGCAAAATTCAGAACTTACAGGTGTCATCCACGTAGCCTAGCCATGGCCCGTGGGTTGAGCGACGGACCGTAGGTAGGCCCGTGGAAAGGCCACCATAAAGTTGTCCAGGCCAAGGACCACGACTGGACCTACGGACTGTAGGTGGGTCCATGATCCGTGGTCCAGGAGCCGTAGGTCAGGCCAATCTCTCTGACCACCAACGACGGTCGTGCAGGACGGTCGGTCATCCAGACCATGGTCCGTCGGTGGTGGGTTGTGGGTCACTGCTGGCATTTTAGTTTCAGGGGCATTCGGGTCTTTTCCTAATTAATTAGTTCCTATACTATGTCGTTTTGTCTATGTTTAGGACCCCTATATAAGCCTTTTTACCCCCAAATTTTCCAATAGAAATCATTATCTCTAAACTCACCAAAAAGAAGATCTCTCAAATAATTCTCTCTCTAGAAACTTAAAGAAGGAGAAGAAGGATTCATCTAGGGTTTCAAGATAAGGTCTCAATTTCTCCATTGAAGGCTAGCAATTGGATTCAAGGTATGATTGTTTTCATCTATGGATTCCTTTCATCCATGGAGTTCCCAAATTCCTCTATTTCAAAAGGTAGAATTTTCCAATTGAGTTAGGGGTTTCTTCAATTATCATGGGTTCTTTTCATTATTGATTTAAATGATTGAATTATGATATCTTATCCATGAATTGATGAAATATGATGACTTTATGATGATTTCCCCATGAACCCATGTAATCCCCATGTTTTCAAGTTATGAATCATATGATGTGGGATTTTGATCTTCAAGGAAGAGTTTTATGAAATTGAGCATGAATTGAAAGCTTTACATGTATTTATGATGAAATTCATATCTAACCCATGTTTTCTAAGAGTTGATGATTGAAAGTGGGTGTTGAACCTGAAGAGGTAAATTATGGACTTATGCATTATTTTATGAAATCTATACAAATGTTTTAAGGGTGCTTTAAGAGTAAAGTACCAATGATGATGTTGTGTTGTGAAATGATATTCTCACTAAACACATAACTAGCATGATGTGAAAGGTTTTCTCACATAGAAAGGATTCTTAGGTTGAAAGGCTTTCTCACCTAATTGAATCAAAGACAAATAGTTATCTTAGTGAAACTAGCTTGGTTAGGTTGTCCAAGGGCACCTTTCCATGATTAATGAAGTCAAGTAAGAAATGACTATTCTGTGGGATTTATGCTTAGCAACGAATGGATATTGATTATGAGATGGAAGCTCTCCCGTAGTAGAGGTTGGGTTTCTAGAAGCAATCTCATGAGATGGAAGCTGCCCCGTTAGTAGAGGTCGGGTTTCTAGTAGCAATCTCCTTATCCCATAACTATGTGCCCCCATAGGTTGATTAGCTAGTGGATCCACTTAAGCTAGAAGTTCATGGTTCTATCTTGGAAAGTAGGACAACCTTTTCGGTGTGGGAGACACTGGGGAATCATGTTATAACTCACATGGTCTCTATGTCGGTTAAGGCTAATTCCCCTCAAGTAATAATGAACTTAGGTTACTTCAAGAAGTATCTCATATGAGTTCAAATATTTTAAACATGTAGTTAGCTTGCATACTAGAGGTGAACAAGAGGGTTCTCCGGATGTGGTTACCGGTACGTTGAAAGTTTTCCAACTTGATGTATATGCTATACTTGATCCCGCTGCTACCTTGTCTTTTGTGACGCCATATATGGATACGAGGTTTTACGTTCTTCTGGATGTGTTGTTAGAACCTTTTTCTATCTCTACACCTATTGGTGATTTTATTGTGGCTAAGAAGGTCTATAGAAAGTGTCCCATTTCCTTGTCCCATAGAGTTACTCTTATTGACTTGGTAGAGCTTGATATGTTAGATTTTGATGTCATTTTGGGTATGGATTGGCTGCACTCATGCTATGCTTCTATTGATTGTAGAACTAGTCAAGTTTCAATTCCCGAATGAGCCTATCCTAGAGTGGAAGGGGGGAAATTTTATGCCTAAGGGTCAGTTTGTCTCTTATCTTAAAACTAGAAAGATGATTTTTCAGGGTTTCATTTACCATTTAGTAAGGGTGAGGGATGTAGAATCTGAAACCCATTCTCTCGAGTCGGTCCCCGTTGTTAATGAGTTTCTGGAAATATTTCCAGATGGCTTACCCGGTATTCCTCCCGAGCGGGAAATAGACTTCTGTATTGACCTTCTCCCAGATACGCAACCTATCTCTATTCCTCCTTATCGTATGGATCTGTCAGAACTTAAGGAGTTGAAAAAATAGTTGAAGGATTTGTTGGATAAGGGTTTCATCCGACCGAGTATCTATCCATGGGGTGCTCGAGTTTTGTTTGTGAGAAAGAAAGATGGTTATCTTTGTATGTGTATCGATTATGGACAGTTGAACAAGGTGACCATTAAGAACAAGTATCCTCTCCCAAGGATAGATGATTTATTTGACAACCTTCAAGGGGAAAGTTATTTCTCTAAGATTGATCTTCGATCGGGTTATCACCAATTGAGGGTGAAAGATGATGACATTACGAAGATGGCTTTTCAAACTCGGTATGGTCATTATGAGATTTTAGTAATGTCGTTTGGATTGACTAATGCTCCGGAAGCGTTTATGAATTCGATGAATAGGGTGTTTAGACAATACCTTGACATGTTTGTGATTGTGTTCATTGATGATATTTTGATCTACTCAAGGAGTGAGGATGAGAATATTGATCATTTGAGGATCGTGTTGCAAATCCTCAAGGACCAACAACTTGTTGTAAAGTTTAGCAAATCTGAATTTTGGTTAAGGTCCGTAGCTTTCCTTGGTCATATTGTTTTGAGTAAGGATATTGAGGTAGATCCTAAGAAGACGGATGCGGTCAAGATTTGGCCTAGACCTCTAACTCCCTCGGATATTAGAACCTTTTTGGGTTTGGCCGGCTACTATAGAAGGTTTGTTGAAGGTTTCTCTTCAATTGCCTCTCCTTTGACGGATTTGACTCAAAAGAAGGCTAAGTTCATATGGTCTGAAGTAAGTGAGAAGAGTTTCCAAGAGTTGAAGGATAGACTTACTTCCGCTCCAGTGTTGACCTTACCGGAAGGAACAGATGGTTTTGTGGTTTATTATGATGCCTCGATAATTGGGCTAGGGTGTGTACTTATGTAGAATGGGAAGGTTATTGCCTATGCCTCAAGGCAACTTAAAATTCATGAGAAGAATTATCCTACTCACGATCTTGAGTTAGGGGCGGTCGGTTTTGCCTTAAAGACTTAGAGACACTATTTGTATGGAGTACATGTAGATGTGTTTACCGACCACAAGAGTTTCCAATATGTGTTTAATCAAAAAGATTTGAATCTTCGCCAAAGAAGATGGCTTGAATTATTGAAAGATTATGACATGAGTGTTCTTTATCACCCCGGTAAAGCTAATGTGGTAGCGGATGTTGTTAGTCAGTTATCTATGGGTAGTGTCGCACATATTGAAGAAGAAAAGAAAGAGTTCGTTCAAGATGGCATAGATTGGTTCGTTTAGGTGTTCAACTAGTGGACTCCACCAAAGGTGGTGTTATGGTTCACAATGGTTCCAAATCGTCTTTTGTGGTGGATGTGAAAGCCAATCAAGGTCTTGATCCAATTTTGGTAGGATTGAAAGAGGCGGTTCTTAAGAAATCCATTGAGGCTTTCTCCCAAGAGGGAGATGGTGTACTTAGATACCAAGGTCGTTTATGTGTCCCAAATGTGGATGACTTGAAGGAACAGATCTTAACAGAATCCCATAGTTTGCGGTATTTCATTCACCCGAGAGCCACCAAGATGTACCGTAATTTATGGAAGGTTAATTGGTGGACTGGGATGAAGAAGGATATTGCGGGATTTGTGGCTAAGTTTCCAAATTGCCAACAAATAAAGGTTGAGCATCAGAAACCGGGAGGTTTATCCCAAGACATTAGTATTCCTAATTGGAAGTGGGAAGACTTGAATATGGACTTTATAGTTGGGTTGCCTTGCACCCGGCAACAACATGACTCGATTTGGGTTATAGTGGATCGGATGACGAAATCGGCTCATTTCCTTCCCGTCCAAGTTTCTTAATCGGTGGAGGACTATGCCAAGATGTACTTGCGATAAATGGTAAGGTTGCATGGAGTGCCCTTGTCCATTATTTCTGACCGTGTTACCCAATTCACTTCTCAGTTTCGGAAATCATTCCAAAAGGGGCTTGGCACTAAGGTTAAGCTTAGCACAGATTTTCATCCCCAAACCGATGGGAAAGAGGAGCGTACTATCCAAACTTTGGAAGATATATTAAGGGCTTGTGTGATCAATTTTAAGGGCAATAGGGACGACCATTTGCCATTGATTGAGTTTTCTTACAATAACAATTATCACTCATGTATCGATATGGCTCCATTTGAGGCCTTATATGGTAGGAGGTGTAGATCTCCTATAGGAGGGTTTGAGGTGGGTTAAGTTTCCCTAATAGGTCCTGAATTTTTACAAGAAGCCATGGAGAAAGTTCAGCTTATAAGGGAAAAGTTGAAAACGGCCCAAAGTCGGCAAAAGTCCTATGCCGATGTGAGAAGAAGGGATCTAGAGTTTGAAGTTAACGATTGGGTTTACTTGAAAATCTCACCCATGAAGGGTGTAATGGGGTTTGGTAAGAATGGAAAGCTTAGTCCCCAGTATTTAGGCCCATATCAAATTTTGAGGCGTGTGGGTAAGGTTGCTTTTGAGTTTGATTTGCCAAATGAGTTGGCAAAAGTGCATCCTATTTTCCATGTCTCTATGCATAAGAAGTGTGTTGGTAATCCGACATCCATAGTTCCCCTAAAATGATTGGGAGTTGACAAAAGTCTTTCTTATGAGTAAGTTCCGGTAGAGATTCTAGACCGGCAAGTCAAGAAGTTGAGAAACAAGGAAATAGCTTCTGTGAAAGTTTTGTGGAGGAATCAGTTAGTTGAGGATGCTACTTGGGAGGCCGAGGCCGATATGATGTCCCGGTATCCTCATCACTTTCCTTCTACTCCTATTCTAGCTTGAGGCAATGAGTTCCTCTTGGTTTGTCCTTGTTTTGGGAGTCATGTATTTTTATGTGTTTCCATGATTTCCTTATGTTATGCATGTCCATGAAAACTTGTGTTTAGAAAGAAAATCAGTTTACATGATTGATTTTTGTCATGTTGGTTGTGCATTAAGTATGAGTTGCCTATAGACTTCATGATACGAATTAATGAACATGCTTTAGATGTGCTTTTGAGAGTGAATCACATATGAGCTCCATGAGATTGTGTTGAGCATGCTTTTAGCTTGGAGAAGGTAGTTCCTCCTTGAACATTAGAAATGTTGAAATTTCATGCATATTGGGTTGTTAGATGTAGTCCATACTTCCCTATAATGCATTTGAGTATGTTGAGCTTGGAGTTGATGTTTCCTCCTTATTTTATGTGCACTGCATGCATAATGGGCTGATAGAGTTACTTTCACCCCTCTTATGATGTTTCGGGAATGTCCTAGCTTAGAGTCGATAGTTCCTCCTTGGTTGTATGCATTGCATTCGTAGGTTGGGCTGTTAGTTCCTCTCCTACTCGTTTAAACCAGTTTGAATCTCATTCGAGGACGAATGATCCCAAGGGGGAGATATTGTAACACCCTGGATTCAAAAGAGAGAAGCCTAGCGAAATTCAGAACTTACATATGCCATCCACATAGGCCAGCCACGGCCCATGGGTTGAACCACGGACCATAGGTAGGCCCGTGGAAACTCCACCAAAAAGTTGTCCAGGCCAAGGACCACGACTGGACCTACGGAGCGTAGGTGTGTGGGTCCACGGTCCGTGGTCCAGGAGCCGTAGGTCAGGCCAAACACTCTAACCACCAACGACGGCCGTGCAGGATGGTCCGTCGTCCTGACCACGGTCCGTCGGTGGTGGGTCGTGGGTCACGGCTGGCAGTTGAGTTTCAGGGGCAGTTGGGTCTTTTCCTAATTAATTAGTTCTTATACTATGTCGTTTTGCCTATGTTTAGGACCCCTATATAAGCATTTTTACACCTAAATTTCCCAATAGAAATCATTCTCTATAAACTCACCAAAAAAGAAGAGCTCTTAAATCATTCTCTCTCTAGAAACTTGAAGAAGAAGGATTCATCTAGGGTGTCAAGCTAAGGTCTCAATTTCTCCATTGAAGGTAAGCATTTGGATTGAAGGTATAATATTGTAACGAATGATCCCAAGGGGGAGAATGATCCCAAGGGGGAGATATTGTAACACCCTGGATTAAAAAGAGAGAAGCCTAGCGAAATTCAGAACTTACATGTGCCATCCACGTAGGCCAGCCACGGCCCATGGGTTGAACCACAGACCATAGGTAGGCCCGTGGAAACGCCACCAAAAAGTTGTCCAGGCCAAGGACCACGACTGGACCGACGGAGCGTAGGTGTGTGGGTCCACGGTCCGTGGTCCAGGAGCCGTAGGTCAGGCCAAACACTCTAACCACCAACGACGGCCGTGCAGGATGGTCCGTCGTCCTGACCACGGTCCGTCGGTGGTGGGTTGTGGGTCACGGCTGGCAGTTGAGTTTCAGGGGCAGTTGGGTCTTTTCCTAATTAATTAGTTCTTATACTATGTCGTTTTTCCTATGTTTAGGACCCCTATATAAGCATTTTTACACCCAAATTTCCCAATAGAAATCATTCTCTATAAACTCACCAAAAAAGAAGGGCTCTTAAATCATTCTCTCTCTAGAAACTTGAAAAAGAAGGATTCATCTAGGGTGTCAAGCTAAGGTCTCAATTTCTCCATTGAAGGTAAGCATTTGGATTGAAGGTATAATAGTTTTCATCCATGAAGTTCCCAAATTCCCTATATTTCAAAAGGTAGAATTCCCCAATTGAGTTAGGGGTTTCTTCAATTATCATGGGTTCTTTTCATTATTGATTTAAATGAGTGAATTGTAATCTCTTATGCATGAATTGATGAAATATGATGATTTTATGATGATTTCCCCATGAACCCATGTAATCCCCATGTTTTCAAGTTATAAATCATATGATGTGGGATTTTGATCTTCAAGGAAGAGTTTTATGAAATTGAGCATGTATTGCAAGATTTACATGGACTTATGATGAAATCCATATCTAACACATGTTTTCTAAGAGTTGATGATTGAAAGTGGGTGTTGAACCTCAAGAGGTAATTATGGACTTATGCATTGCTTTATGAAATTCATGCAAATGTTTTAAGGGTGCTTTGAGAGTAAAGTGCCAATGATGATGTTGTGTTGTGAAAGGATATTCTCACTAAATACATAACTAGCATGATGTGAAAGGTTTTCTCACATAGAAAGGATTCTTAGGTTGAAAGGCTTTCTCACCTAATTGAATCAAATACAAGGAGCTATCTTAATGAAACTAGCTTGGTTAGGTTGTCCAAGGGCACCTTTCCATGATTAATGAAGTCAAGTAAGAAATGACTATTTCGTGGGATTTATGCTTAGCACAAAGTGGATATTGATGATGAGATGGAAGCTCTCCCGTAGTAGAGGCTGGGTTTCTAGAAGCAATCTCATGAGATGGAAGCTCCCCCGTTAGAAGAGGCCGGGTTTCTAGTAGCAATCTCCTTATCCCATAACTATGTGCCCCCATAGGTTGATTAGCTAGTGGATCCACTTAAGCTAGAAGTTCATGGTTTTACCTTGGCAAGTAGGATAACCCTTTTCGGTGTGGGAGACACCGGGGGATCATGTTATAGCTCACATGATCTCTTTGTCGGTTAAGGCTAATTCCCCACAAATAATAATGAACTAAGGTTACTTCAAGAAGTATCGCATATGAGTTCAAAGGTTTTAAAGATGAAGTTAGCTTGCATTGACCATGATTTATGACTTTTGTTTTATAACTCTTTATTATCATGTTTAGCTTGGTCAATTGCATGTCATGAAATGAAATGTCCCTTTTAGCATGATTTAAATGTTTTATGCATGGCTATCATATTTGGTACATTGCTTTGTACTAACGCATACTCTTGCCTACATTTTTTTCCAAATGTAGGGTCCGATATTCAGGGTGCTCAGTTTCGTGGCTAGTGGGTGATTTGATTGATTCCCGAGCTTTGGTGAGTCCTCATGTTTCGAGGACGCACTTTATTGTTTTCACTTTCTTTCATGTATTTTCTCTTTTGGACATGATGTATGGGCTAGGCCCAATTTCATTCTATTTTATTAGATGACTATGACTAGACAAGTGTAGTAGACTTCCACTTTCGGTTTTAAAATGTTTTGGACTTGGACTATTGTTTTACTCTTATTGTTTTATTTCTTATGTTATGAGAGCTAAGTGGCTTGTATGGAGTCCTTCGGGGTTCTATACACCATGTTACATCTAGAGGTACCCCTGGATCGTGACATTGGGTAAGGAAAAGACAAAAATACCCCTCATATTTTTGGGTAACTTTCCTTAATTGGACAGCCCGAATTTAAACGGGCATATCTCCTTCGTATGAGCTCAAAAATTAGCAAACTTGGCAGTTTTGGAAAGAGGATTCCAAGACCTTTCATTTGATATCTTATGGGTCTCTTAACTCATCCTGTGCCAAAAGTTATGATCATTTGAAGTTGATCCAAAATTTAAAGATACCTAGGAATGACTTGAAAGAATTCTCTTTAATTCTTTTTGGAACTCAAGGTGCTACATCTAGCGACCCTAAAACTTAAGAAAATTTTAAATTTCTCGGTAAAATCTTACTCACAACGAAAAATGATTCAAGTTTTAGCTCAACTTTTTTCCGGGATGTTACAGATCACTCAAATTTTTGGGTCTAGAAAGCTGTCTTTTTTAAGTCTTTAGAGTCCCTAAAGACATCAATACATCACACTACATCAAAAATGATTTTTAATGATAACTAATTAGTTACTTATGATAATTACATTTTAACACTTTCTATAAATATCGCTAATAACTTATAATGATACTAGATATAGTGATAATTAATTAATATCGATAAAAAAATTTAACACATATTTATTGAGTTAAAAACTTACCTCAAGAATTACTAGTACTAGAATAATAATGGGGGACAAGTTCCCCTGTCCCACATGCTTTTCACTGTGCTAGACCCATCTAGATTTTTCTATGAAAGAAAAACTTACAAGTGAAAAATTGAAAAGTAATTTGATAACTTTTCAAGCAAAGAAAAGGTTAGCCCAGGAAAAAATAATAATGAGGCAAAACAGAGAGTTTAGGAATTCTTTTGCAAGGGTGGTTGCCCCTCTCTTGTTTAGAGCCAATGATTTTCCAAAAACAAAAAGAAGAAGCAACAACCCTTGGATTCATGTTAATTTCCTGGTAATTACTGGATCATTGAACTTGGAAAGCATATATACTACTGGTTTTTTTTTTCTGTGTTACTCTTATGTATGTATGTTGGTTGATTTTCCAATTTTTGGTACATATAATTTGAGGCGGTTATGATTATATCGTGTGATTCTGTGCTAACTGAGTCGGGGATTGAGACTATCCGATCTGTATCTTGGCAAAGCATTATTTTGCAGCCATGGCGTGGTCGTTTCTCTTTCACCCTCATCTCTTTGTAGATCTGAGCCTCTAAATCATAATCAACAACATTTGATTCATGAAAATCTACTCGAAATTATTGAACCAAAACTTTTGTTTTCCTCTGTTTATGTATGTTGGACAGCTCCAAGCAGGGCGGATCTACCTGGAGTTTAGGTTCACCGGAACCTCTAGCAAGGTATATTGGGTCCTTTCGATGGGGTGTATACATCGTACTCCATGTTTAGCTCACGTCGTTTATGTCGGTTAATACTAGCTCTCACAGTAAGACTCTTAGTGTATTCGACCAAGTTTTCAGCAGTTATATCAGTATATAGTTCAGCATGTTATCTTCCTGATTAACACTTGCTCATTGCATTCAGCTCAGCTTTTCAGTTATGTTTCAGTATTTATATTCTTGCTCAGATTATGTCATTGCTATGTTATGCTTTGTTCAGCTCATATATATTTGTTCAGCTTAGTATCTATATCCTGCATGCTCAGTACATTCCAAGTACTGACGAATACTCTACGCTACATCCTTTCATGATGTAGGTCCAAGTACTCAGCATCCAGATCACGCTTAGATCGATTCTCGGTCCGCATTCAGCTGCTCTAGTGGTGAGTCCTCATATTCCGAGGACAATAGACATGCTTTCATTTTAGTCATTATTTTTAGTTTTAGTTTTGTTAGAGTTTGCTGGGGGCTTGTCCCAGCAACTCAACTCAGTTAGAGGCTTTTCAAACATAGTAGTAGATGCAGCTTGAGTTGTTAAGTGGTGTTTCAATCATCACTAGACTTTCATTATATTTTATATATTCAGACTAGTAGGGGTTTTCCCCACTTTCAGTTATCCATTATTTTAGCTTCTGCATAGTACATGCCTTATTCAATTATTCTCAGTATGCTTGATATATACCAGATACAGGGTTAGCTTGGGGTCACTCGTGATCCTAGGTCCCGAGTTACATCAAGGGGGTAGCCTCGACATGTGACAAACTTTGTATCAGAGCATTAGGTTCAAGAGTCCAAGGATGTTTGAAAACCACACTAAGTAGAGTCTCTTTCATGGGCATGAAGTGCGCCACATCTGTGAGGTGGAGGCTACGAAGTGTTTTAAGTAAAACTTCACTTTCTTTGCTATTTTTATCGTGCGTGGGTATGATCCAACTTCTCCTTTCTAACCCATCTGTATGTGTTTGAGATCATGCCTCATCATTGAGCTAACGCACGGAATGCTAATGCACGCAATGCTAACGCAGTTCCTCCGGTCCCGAACCATGAGGTTACGAATGCATAATTTTTGAATATGATCCAGCTCATGGCTCAGAGTGTAGCCAATCAGAACAATCAGCAGGCCACACTTTCTGCAAACACTAATGGTGGATCAGCTGTAGTTAGGGTTCGACACTTTGTTTGGATGAATCCGCCTGAGTTTCTAGGGTCGAAGGTTGGTTAAGACCCACAGAACTTCATTGATGAGGTTAAGAAGATTCTTGGGTTAATGCAACTGACTAGTACCGAGACTGTTATGTTAGAATCCTATAAACTTAAGGATGTGGCTCATATCTGGTTCACTCGGTGGAAAGAAAACAGGGGTGAGGATGCAGCTCCTGTGACTTGGGATTGTTTTACTGGAGCTTTTCTGGACAGGTTCTTCCCAAGGGAGTTGAGAGAAGCTAAGGCACAAAAGTTTATGAACTTGAAGCAGGGTTCAATGTCGGTCCAAGAATACAGACTGAAGTTCACTCAGCTCTCCAGGTATGCTCCACATATGGTTGTTGATTCCAGGGGACAAATGATCAAGTTCTTGTTTGGAGTATCCAATTTGGTAAAGACCGAGTGTAGGATATGGATATCTCCAGACTCATGACTCATGCCCAACAGGTTGAGGGATATAAGCTTAGGGAAATGGCTAAGGACAACAAAAAGGCTAGAATAGGGAATTATGAATACTCTCAGCAGAGATCAAGTGGTGGAAATCACTCACAGTTTCAGCAAGGGTCTACAGCCCCAGCAACTATATCAGCTAGTGCTCCATCCCTCAGGTTTCGACAGGATCAGAAAGGTAGGGCATCAGGCTCTAAGTCTCTGGGGAGTACTTCAGGTAACAGGACTTTCCCAACTTGTCCAAAGTGTGGTAAGAACCATCCAGGTGAGTGTCTTGTAGGCAGAGAAGGGTGCTTTGGGTGTGGTGAGTCTGGCCATAAGTTGAAGGATTGCCCTTCTTCCAAGCAAGGGCAAGAAGGTAACAACAATAGGTCTCAGTCTACAGCTCCAGCAGCACCAGCAGGTCGCCCAACTAAGCAGGGTGCTTCATCTGCTACAGGTAGCGGTCAGCGCCAGAACAGGTTGTATGCTCTCCATGCTCGCTAGGACCAGGAAGATTCTCCTGATGTGGTCACTGGTACGTTACAAGTCTTTCATTTAGATGTTTATGCATTGTTAAATCTAGGAGCTACACTGTCTTTTGTAACTCCCTATATAGTAGTAAACTTTGGTGTCAGTCCAGAAACTCTCTCAGAAACCTTCTCAGTCTCTACTCCAGTTGGTGACCCAGTTATAACTAGAAAGGTATACATAAATTACCCTGTCACAGTCTCTCAGAAAGTCACCTCAGCAGATCTTGTAGATTAGAAATGGTAGATTTTAATATCATTCTAGGCATGTATTGGTTACATTCCTGTTATGCCTAAGTCGATTGTAGAACAAGGATCGTTCGGTTTCAGTTTCCAAACGAGTCAGTCTTAGAATGGAAGGGTAGTATCTCAGTGCCTATAGGTCGATTTATCTCCTACCTTAAGGCTAGGAAGATGATCTCCAAAGGGTATATCTATCATCTTGTTTGGGTTAAGGATTCAAACTCTGAAACTCCAACTCTTGAGTCAGTCCCTGTAGTAAATGAGTTCCCGAAAGTGTTCCCGGAAGTGTTCCCAGAGTTCCTCCCAAATACCCAACCTATTTCAATTCCTCCTTACAGAATGGCTCCAGTCGATCTTAAGGAATTGAAAGAGCAGTTGATAGACCTTGTAGATAAGGGCTTCATTAGACCCAATATCTCTTCATGGGGTGCTCCACTGTTGTTCGTGAAAAATAAAGATGGTTCTCTCAGGACTTGCATTGACTATTGTGAGTTGAACAAATTAACCAATAAGAATAAGTATCCCATCCCAAGGATTGATGACTTGTTCGACCAACTTCAGGGTGCTAATTGCTTTTCTAAGATAGACCTCAGATCCGGCTATCATCAGCTCAGAGTCAGAGATAGTGGCATCCCGAAGACAGCCTTCAAAACTCAGTATGGTCACTATGAATTTGTAGTTATGTCTTTTGGACTAACAAATGATCCCACAACTTTCATGGACTTGATGAACAGGGTGTTCAAACATTATTTGGACTTGTTCATTCTCGTCTTTATCGATGATATCCTCATCTATTCTCAGAGTGAGGAGGAGCATGGACTCATCTGAGAGTTGTTCTGCAAACTCTCAAAGATCACCAGTTATTTGCTAAGTTCAGCAAATGTGAATTCTGGTTATAGTCCGTCGCTTTCCTTGGTCATGTGGTATCCAGCGAAGGGATCCGAGTAGATTCTCAGATAATTGATGCAATACAGCACTGGCCCAGACCCACCTCCCCAACCAATATCAGAAATTTCTTGGGTCTGACCGGTTATTACAGGAGATTTGTTGAAGGAATTTTCATCTGTAGCTTCTCCATTGACTAAGTTGACTCAGAAGAAGGTCAAATTTTAGTGGTCAGATGAGTGTGAGAAAAGTTTCTCAGAACTGAAGACTAGGTTGACTACAACTCCGGTCTTGACTCTACCAGATAGTTCAGACGGTTATGTGATTTATTGTAAATGCATCCAGGGTCGGCCTAGGTTGTGTGTTGATGCAGTGAAGTAAGGTCATAGCTTATGCTTCTAGACAACTTAAGTTCCATGAGAAGAACTACCCGACTCATGACCTCGAGCTTGCAGCCATAGAATTTTCCCTAAGGATTTGGAGACACTACTTGTATGGTGTTCATGTTGATGTGTTCACAGATCATAAGAGCCTCAAGTATGTGTTCACCCAAAAAGAGTTGAATCTTCGTGAGAGGAGATGGCTTGAATTCCTCAAAGACTATGACATGAATGTGCTTTACCATCTGGGTATGGCCAATGTAGTGGTTGATGCTCTCAGCAGGCTGTCTATGGGTAGTGTAGCACATGTTGAGGAAAAAAGGAAAGCGCTAGCCAAAGATGTTCACCGGCTTGCTCACTTAGGAGTTTGCCTTACGGACACATCAGATGGTGGGGTGATAGTTCAAAATGGATCAGAATCTTCATTGGTAGTGAAGGTTAAGGAAAAATAGGATAGTGATCCTATATTGCTTCAGTTGAAAGGTGCACTTCATCAGCAGAAAGTTGAGGTTTTCTCCCAAAGGGGAGATGGTGTGCTTCGTTACCAGGGTCGGTTGTGTGTTCCTAATGTGGGTGAGTTGAGGTAGCAGATCCTTATAGAAGCTCATAACTCCAGGTATTCCATTCATCCAGGTGCCACTAAGATGTATCGTGATCTACGGGAAGTCTTTTGGTGGAACGGTAGGAAGAGGGACATAGCAGACTTTGTGGCTAAGTGTCCTAATTGTCAACAGGTTAAGGTAGAACATCAGAAACCAGGAGGTATGACTCAAGAGATTAACATTCCTACATGGAAGTGGGAAGTGATAAACATGGACTTCATTACAGGTTCACCTCGTACTCGCAGACAGCATGACTCCATTTGGGTGATAGTAGACAGAGTTACTAAGTCTGCTCATTTCTTGGCTGTCAAGACTACAAATTCAGTGGAGGACTACGCCAAACTCTACATCAATGAGATGGTCAGGTTACATGGGTTTCCCTTGTCTATCATCTCAGATAGGGATCCTCAGTTTACCTCTCATTTCTGGAAATCATTTCAAAAAGGTCTTGGTACTAAGGTGAATCTCAGTACAGCATTTCATCCACAGACGGATGGTCAGGCAGAGCGTACCATTCAGACCTTAGAGGACATGTTGAGATCTTGTGTGATCGATTTCAAGGGTAGTTGGGATGATCACCTACCTCTCATAGAGTTCTCTTATAATAATAGCTTTCATTCCAGTATTCAGATGGCCCCGTATGAGGCACTATATGGGTGTAGATGCAGGTCCCGATTGGTTGGTTTGAAGAAGGTGAAGTAGCCTTGATTGGGCCAGATTCAGTTCATAAACCTATGGAGAAATTTCAAATCATCAGAGATAGACTAAAGATGACCCAGAGTCATCAGAAGTCCTATGTAGATGTGAGGAGAAGGGACTTAGTGTTTGAAATTGATGATTGGGTCTTCTTGAAGGTGTCACCTATGAAAGGGGTGATAATATTTTGCATGAAATGGAAGCTTAGTCCTAGATACGTAGGTCCTTAAAGAATCCTGAAAAGGGTTGGTAATGTGGCTTATGAGTTAGAGTTGACAGCAGAACTAGCAGCGGTTCATCCAGTCTTTCACATTTCCTTGTTGAAGAAGTGTGTGGGTGATCCGGCATCGATAGTACCATTGGAGAGTGTGGGGGTGAAAGATAGTCTCACTTATGAAGAAGCGCCAGTTGAAATTCTTGACCGTCAGGTTCGTAGATTGAGAAATAAGGAAGTCGCTTCAGGAAAGGTTTTGTGGAGGAGTCATTCCGTAGAGGGAGCTACTTGGGAAGCAGAAGCAGCCATGATGGCCAAGTATCCTCATCTCTTTCCTTCTGATTCTGTTTCAGTTTAAGGTAATCGTTCCTCTCTAGTCTCTCAATTTACTCTTGTGTAAATTCAGTCTCAGTATCTTTTTCCTTTAGTTATCCTTGCATTTCGACATATTTGCATGTTCTTGGAACTCAATTCAGTTAGATATCAGTTTCTAGTACTTAGTGGTAGGGATTGTAGATCCTTCCCTCCATACTCAGCTTGTCTAGACTTCATTCGAGGACGAATGTTCTCAAGGGGGAGATATTGTAACATCTCAGAACCTATCTAAGGCCTAACAACAGAAAAAAAATGAACCACGGAGGGGTTCACAGGCCGTGAACAGGACCACAACCCGTCACCCGCATCGTGGTTCAAACCCAGCCACATGTGGTGGAACACGGAGCCCTCCACGGGCCGTGGTCCCACTGACGAGCCATGGATGGGACCGTGGACTGATCCAGCAGACCCCCCCTAGCCAAAGTGAAGAACCACACTGGCCTTCACGGCCAGTGGTCCTTCACACGATCCGTGAAGTGGCATCGGGGGTGGCCTTCGTCAGCTTTTAAGTCAGGGTCAGTTTGGTCTTTTTCCCTATGCATTGGGCATTGAAACTACTTCGTTTAACACCTAAACTAAGTCATTTTACTCAGTCTTAACCTAATAATCTAGTCAGAACCTACCCAAAACCTTTATTCTCCAAAAATCACCCGAATTAGAGCAAAAAAAAAGAGGAAAGTCGCCCAGCCCTCTCAATAACACGCATGAGGTTTTCTTCAAGTTCAGCCCCGAAATCCAAATAATTTCTCCGTAGATTATGTCACCAGGTATGTGAGATTTCACTATTAGGTTCCTTTCATCCACTAGGTCCCTAGAATTCAGTCATGTCATGACCCAGGGGTACCCCTAGATGTAACATGACGTATAGAACCCCGAAGGATCCCATACAAGTCACTTAGCTTTCATAACATAAGAAATAGAACAATAAGAGTAAAACAATAGTCCAAGTCCAATAGTTTTATAAAAGAAAAGCGGAAGTCTAAAACACTTGTCTCAATATAGCCATCTAATACAATAGAATTAAATTGGGCCTAGCCCATACATCATGTCCAAAAGAGAAATACATGAAATAAAGTGAAATAATAAAACTCCATCCTCGAAGCATGAGGAATTACCAAAGCTCGAAAATCTCAAAACCAACCACTAGCCACGAAATTGATGACCCTGACTGTCGGACCTTACATTTGGAGAAATATAGGCAAGAGTATCCGTTAGTACAAAACAATGTACCAAGTATGATAGCTATGCATAAAATATTTAAATCATGCTAAAAGGGACATTTCATTTCATGATATGCAATATACCAAGCTAAACATTATATAAGAGAGTTAGAAAACATAAGTCATAAAACCATGGTCAATGCAAGCTAATCATCTTTAAAGTCTTTGAACACATATAAGATACTTCTTGAAGTAACCTTAGTTCATTATTAATGTGGGGAATTAGCCTTAACCGACATAGAGACCATGTGAGCTATAATATGATCCCCCGGTGTCTCCCACACCAAAAAGGAATGTCCTACTTGCCAAGGTAAGGACCATAAATCTGAGTTAAAGTGGATCCACTAGCTAATGTCTATCTAGACAATCATCCTATGGTGGCACATAGGCAAGGGATAAGGAGATTGCTTTTAGAAACCCGACCTCTTCTAACTGGAGAGCTTTCATCTAAATATCATCTCGGTGCTAAGCATTAATCCCACGGAATAGTCATTTCTTACTTGACCTTATTATCCATGGAAGGTCATGTCATCTTTCCAATCCAAGCTAAGTCATCATACATGGAAAGGCATCCTAGGATAACCAATCTAAGCTAGTTTCAATAGGATAACTCTTACTATTTGATAAAATTAGGTGAGAAAGCCTTTCAATCGAAGAATCCTTATTATGAGAGAGAACCTTTCACATCTTACTCATATGTGTACTTGATAAAATCCTATCAATAACACATCATGATCATCATTGGTACTTTACTCTCAAAGCACCCTTAAAATATTTGCATAGGTTTCTTAAGAAAATGCATAAATCCATAATTCACCTCTTGAGGTTCATAACCCACTTTAAATCATCAATACTTAGAAAACATGGGTTATATATGGATTTCATCATAAATTCATGTAAATCTTGCAATTCATGCTTAATTTCATAAAACTCTTCCATTACAATCAAAATCTCACATCATATGATTCATAACTTGAAAATATGGGGGTTACATGGGTTAATGGGGAAATCATCATAAAATAATCATATTTCATCAATTCATGCATAAGAGATCATAAGTCAATCAGTTAAATCAACATTGAAGAGAACCCATGATAATTGAACAAAACCCTAACTCAATTGGGGAATTCTAATATTTGAAATAGAGGAATTTGGGAACTCCGTGAATGGAAGGAATCCATGGATGAAAACTAGGCCAAATGCTAATCTTCAATGGAGGAATTGAGAGTTGACTTGACACCCTAGGTTGAATTCTTCTTCTTCTTCTTCTTCTTCAAGTTTCTAGAGAGAGAATAAGAATAACATGAATGGGTTAATTTCGGGGTTTAAAACACTTATATATGTGTCTTAGTGAAGGGTAAAACGACGTAGTATAGGAGTTAATTAATTAGGATAAGACCCAACTGCCCCTAAAAGTAACTGACAGCTGCCCACTGATGGCCACTAACGACGGACCATGGTCAGGACGACGGACTGTCCTACACGGCCGTCGTTGGAGGTCAGAAAGTGGAAGTTTGGCCAGTGAACCACGGACCCCGACCACGTACCGTGGTCTGACCTACGGTCTGTTGGTCAGGTCGTGGTCCTGAGCCTCCTGGGCAGTGCAGGGGTCATCTACCATGGACCACACCTACGGTCAGTGGCCCCATCCACGGGCCGTGGGTGGTTCTCGTGGTTGCCACCTGCAGCTTTCTTGAAGTCAGCCCTAATGCCCTCTTTCGGATTTGGGGTGTTACAAGTCAGTTCCTTGAGTCTCCATATCTCGTTTAGACCTAGGTTTTCTAAAACCTAGGATATTTATTGTGATTTAGTTGTTGTAGTATCCTAAATCGAAATAGTTTGTTTCTTGGAAAGTTTGCTTAATTCCTTGTATGAAACTCAGTTCTTAGTTCACGAATTATACTTGCTAGGTCAGTTAAATAAATAATCATGCTCCAGATTTTGAATGTCACATTATCAGTATATATATATGTTGGATTCTCAGATTTGCATGTCAGTAATTTGAGCTATTAAGTATTTCAGTTACATTTGTGTCATATACATATTTAGTTGGGAGTAGATTTAGCACCGAGTTGGACTAGGGTTCAGCGTACCCTCATAGTCCCAGAACTACCTACCCCCATAGGATTATGAGTCCCCTCTGTTGGGCATCATATTTAGTGATCACGCCAATCATGCCTTTATACCCCTGGCAAGGTATATTGGGTCCTTTCGATAAGGAGCATACATCGGACTCCACGTTTAGATCACGTGGTTTATGTCGGTTAATAGTAGCTCCCACAGTCAGACTCTTAGTGCATTTGACTAGGTTTTCAACAATTATATCAGTATATGGTTCAACATGTTATCTTTATGATTAGTACTTGATCATTGCATTCAGCTCAACTTTTCGATTATGTTTCAGTATTTATATTTTTGCTCAAATTATGTCATTGCTCTGTTATGCTTTGTTCAGCTCATATATATTTGTTCAGCTTAGTATTTATATCTTGCTTGCTCAGTACATTCCAAGTACTGACGCCTACTCTGCGCTACATACTTTCATGATGTAGGTTCAGGTAATAAGTATCCAGATCACGCTTAGATCGATTCTCGGTCCGCATTCAGCTTCTCTAGTGGTGAGTACTCATATTCCGAGGACAATAGACATGCTTTAATTTTAGTCATTATTTTTAGTTTCAGTTTTGTTAGAGTTAGTTGGGGGCATGTCCCAGCAACTCAACTCATTTAGAGTCTTTTCATACATAGTAGTAGATGCAGCTTGAATTGTTAAGTGGTGTTTCAGTCATCACTAGGCTTTCATTATATTTTATATATTCAGACTAGTTGGGTTTTTCCCCACTTTCAGTTATCCATTGTTTTAGCTTCCTCATAGTACATGTCTTATTTAGTTATTCTCAGTATGTTTGATATATGCCAGACACAGGGTTAGCTTGGGGTCACTCGTGATCCTAGGTCCCGTGTTACGTCAAGAGGGTGTAGCCTCAGGGCGTGACAAGAAAGATCGGTTACAGGTTGGCGAGTGTGCATGGATTACAGGAAGCTGAACAAGTGGACCTTGAAAGACCACTTCCTAATGCCATTCATGGATCAGATGCTTGACAGGTTGGCTGGTAAAGGCTGGTGTTGTTTCTTAGATGGATATTCTGGTTATAACCAGATATCAATTGCTCCAGAAGATCAAGAGAAAACCACATTCACATGTCCTTATGGAACATTTGCGTTCAAATGCATGCCATTTGGATTGTGTAATGCACCAAAAACTTTTTAGAGGTGTATGATGTACATCTTCTCAGACATGGTAGAGGACACTTTGAAAGTGTTCATGGATGACTTCTTTGTGGTAGGTGACACCTTTGATGACTGTTTGTTAAATCTTAGCAGGGCATTATAGAGATGTGAGGAAGCTAATTTGGTGCTGAACTGGGAGAAATGCCATTTCATGGTTAAGGAGGGCATAGTTCTAAGACATAAAGTGTCTCAAAAAGGGGTAGAGGTGGACAAAGCAAAGATTAAGGTGATCGAAAACCTACCTCCACCTATTTCTGTAAAAGGAATTCAGAGTTTTTTGGGTCATGCAGGATTCTATCGGTGATTCATCAAAGACTTCTCAAAAATTGCACATCCTTTATGCAAACTGTTAGAAAAAGAGGTTAAATTCATTTTTCATGATGCGTGCATAAAAGCTTTTGAGTGCTTTAAAGAAAAATTGGTTTCTGCCCCAGTAATTATTGGCCCATATTTGTTGAAACCATTTGAGGTAATGTGCGATACGAGTGGTACTGCTTTGGGAGTTGTGTTGGGGCAAAAGCGTAATAAGATATTTCACCCGATCTACTACGCTAGCAAGGCACTGAATGGAGCACAATGGAATTACATTGTCACTGAGCAAGAGCTACTTGTTGTAGTGTATGCAATTGAGAAGTTCAGGTCATATTTGTTGGGCACTAGAGTAGTGGTTCACACTGACCATGCAGCACTGCGGTACTTAATGGTGAAGCTCTACCTTTAAAAGTAGACTATCCATTCTCGGTGTGGGAGTTACATCGGATTTCATGTTATAGCTCACATGGTTGATAACGGTCAACTACACTTCATCCAATACTAAGTGTAGGCGATCGCAATCTAGTATAAACCCAACAAAGAGTTGGGGTCGATCCCACAGGGAGTGATACAAGTTAGAATTCAATTACGAAGTGAAAAGTATTCTCCAACCGATTGTAGGAATAGAAATTATCAAAATCATTGAAATAAATCAAAGAGGTTGACAACAAGTGTCAAATGGAGGGGTAAGGTTTGTCAATTAACAACTATGAAAAACAGGGGAGCAATCAAGTAGATAAGGGATACTTCGGGATGTGATCAACTAATTGCCAATTTCGCTATACTGGTGATTATTAACTACCAAAGTTCATTGAATCTTAGTGGGTAGGCTAGGCTTTTAGATGTAATGGTTGTCTCTCGATCAACTACCACGAATCAAGTGAGTTCTCTCAAACCTCAAGAAGCATCGTACTATGAACAGCCCAAAACCTTAATTTATCTACTCTCTCGAGCTAAATAGGTAGACTCGGATTAAGATGCACTCTCTCAAGCTGAACCCATAACAACCCAATCACTACAATCATCAATTGGTAATCTTAGTTCTAAAACTTCTTTCGCAAGCAAGCATAGAAAACTAAACTAGAACTGCATTTTCAACTACAATTCTTAAGTGAAAACTCAATTACCAATCAAACCCACTTCAAAACAATAATTAAATTAGTAATTACTAACACCCATAAGCTAATTAAGACAATTAATCACATAATCACACCCCCAAGAATGGGGGTTTTAGCCACACATCATAAAATGTAAGAAATCAATACCAATTACGTTCTCCATAGCTGGGTATTAATCTTCAAGTTTACAATGCTTCAATTTAGCTTCAATTCCAAAACCCAACTCAAAATCTACTAGAAAACTCCTACAACTAAGGAAAGTATGTTCAAGATGAAAGTTCCAAGTTCAACAATGGTAAAAATTACTCAAGAAATGACTAGATTCCTTTTTCTCTTTTTGAAATTCAATTTATACAATCTAAAATTTTGGCCTTCAGGGTCACTCGGCGGAGTTAGTCGAGCTTCGCCGACCAAGTCGGTGATGCGCCAATGGCTCTATTCCATCGTCGGTTTGCCTTGACTCTTCATCCTTCAGACCCTATAATTTAAGGCAATCCAAGTTTGTGTCGTCGATCCATTCGGCGGTTCGCCGAAGGTCCAAATTCATCGCCAAGTTGTCTTCTCCCTAGGGCTGGCAGTCTGGAAGTTTAGGCGAGCTGAACTACCACTCGGCAAGTCACCGAGTCGCTTTCGTAATTCTCAGCTTTTACTATCTTCAGCCTTTTTCATCTTATTTGCTCCTTTTTGCCCGTTATTGTCCTTGCCTTGCTATTTTACCTTTATATCTGCAAATAGCATTAAAACATCAGTTTATAGCACAAAATAGGAATCGAGGACACTAATACTATGAATAACGACCCCTAAATGAGTCGAAATCCCAGACTCATCAACACCCCCAACTTAAACTTTTGCTTGTACTCAAGTAAAACACAAGATCAATCAGTTCAATAAGGATGTCTACAAACAGTGCTACTCAAGACTCAACACGAATGAACACAAGAGGTTCAAACTGCACATACAATGTTCAATTGTGCACTCTAAGTTTCAAACTGTTATTAACCATAATCAAACAGAACTCAAGCTCACAATGCTTGCTTCAATGCAAGTTCAAGCTCAACAAAAGCATTCAAATACCCTCACACCAAGAATGATTCCATGCACACAAAGTTCATCAATAATTTATAATTTTGGAATCAAATACAACTCTCACACTCCCAAAGATGAACACATGCATGACTTTAACCATAGACTTGCCCTTATTTTCCGATCAACATAATTTTCAGCTTACTCAAGATCACAAAGGTCTTTCAAGGCTTGTAATGGGGCTGAGTGTAAAGGTATGATCATTTTGGTTTAGTGACTTCTACCTTGATGAAGTATGGCCTGAAACTCACATTTTCTCCTTCTCTTCACACTCTATGATTTTCAGAATCCACCCTATTGTTCATTTAAGCATGACTAATTGGATACCCCATTTATTTTGCTCCTTTCACAAGCTTTATTTCACAAACTCTTCTCTTTTTCAATGTTTTTTTATATTTTTACATTTTTCTTTTCTTTCTCTTTTTTTTATACATGGAGAGGTTTCATCTTTTTCAACATGATCCTTCAAAGGTGGATTTTTCACACTCCTTGATTTTCCTTATTTTTCACCACACCCCCAACTTAGGCTTTTGGCCTAAGTTGGCTATTCAAACGAACCAATACTTCATGAAGGCTATAGGTGATGGGACAAAGAGGTCAAAGTTGTTCAAGTTTCTTCCAAAGAAAAGGATAGGCTCAAATGGTGTCAAGCTAGATTCATACTCTCACAAGGTGGCCACAAAGAGGTATAAGATCAACTTTTGGTTCACTCTTCACAAATTTTTCCTAAGATAATTTCAATCACTTGCTTACATCAATCAGTTGGACTAATGGGGCAAGTTCTAGGTATCACCAAGAACATATTTCAAGACAACCTCACCACTCATGGCATTCGACAAAATCATCAAACAAGACTCTATAATTTTCAGCTAGCGTGCAACAATCATCATAAGAGATCAACTCAACAACCGGCTAGTCACAACGAGAAGTTAGGAGTTCACATATGACCTATGTAACTTAATTTGCCTCATTGTAGCCGCACACTCTTATCGTTCAATTGAGAGCACTATTCAAGTCATCGGTGTTGATCACAACCGACACTCGAAATTACAAGAGAACGGCCACTTTCAAATACATCAAGAGGTGGTAATTTTTAAAATCGGTTCAAAACCATTTGCAATTCAAAACAAAGGACGAACACAATGGATCAAAACAGTATATATATATCAACACAAGATAAGATCCACCATTCATAAAACCAAGACAACAAATATCCACAAAACAACCAAAAAGAGGTAGGTATAGAAATAACTCACCCCGCCAAACTACACTAGCAATTGTCCTCAAATGAAAAAAAATAACTAAACAGAAAAGCTGAAAAGAGTCAAAAGCCCCTTGTCAGGCTAAACAAGTGGTGAACTCTACATATCTGTGACTCCATCAGCCGGGGCATCAGTGCTCGGTGCAACATCATCCTTGGCTCCACTTGAGCCCACTTCGACGTATCCCGTAATGATGCCTCAACAGCAGTCTGCATCATAGCTCCCTCAAGATCCTCCAAGTCAGCATATACTACTGTGTCACGAACACCAAGCTCCTCCTCATCGGTCTCAGCCTCAGACTTAGCCTCAACCTCAGCCATAGAAACATCTCCGGTCGTAGTAGCCGGAGGAACCTCAAAACTGGCTGGAACATCAGTTCTTGGAATGTCGGGGATCTCTACTGTGCTGAATAGCATCGATAAATTAGTGGACTTCAGCTCATCCACATCCTTCCTGAGCCTAACAATATCGGCCTTCAAGGCCGTCACAGCGTCAAAATCACCCCAACCCTGCTCACAAGTCTCTACCCTCACCGTAATGGCATCCAAAGCAAATCTGTGAGCCTCTATCGACTCCCTGTGCTCTATCAGCTCAGCCCTAATCGAAGCTAGGGCAGCAGCAATAGCCCTCTCAATCAACCCCGGCATAGAGGCCTCTACCCGAGAGGCACACACATCAGTAGATTGAGCTAGATGGCCCATCTTGTACAGCATGGCCTGGGTGATAGGGGGTCGGGAAGAAGCACCAGCAGCAGCAGAAGAAGTAGGAGGGGGAACAGTAGATGAACTAGGAGGTGCAAAAGTAGTGGGGCCAGAGGTACATGTAGGCTCACTGGCCTGAGGGGGAATATTGCCTCAGTCGGCAACATATCAACATCAACTACCAGTGCAACTCTCCTCCGATCAGCCTCATCCTTCATATACTCAGCCTCAATCTGTCGGATGTCAGTAGAAGAAGTGGGAGTCACTTCCACATCTGGCTTCTCATTCATAGGAACATGGGCCCACCTACACAGCTCAATAATCAACACAGGAAAGGGAAGAGAAATTTGACTCTTCTTGGCCCTCATGGCCATCTCCTACTCTATGATCAGACCTAAATTCAGCTTCTCCCGATCCATGATGCAGCCCAAACACGCAGACTTCGGATGTCGGAGGATCGACTTATTCTGCGATGGCATAATAGCACTGCTAATAAACCCGAACCAGTATCTGGCAGCCACGTTCAGGTCTTTTTTCTCAATCGACGCACCGGCCTCAATCCACCTCGGTTTCACATCAAAAATCAGAGGTGCTAGCCAACCCTTTCAAATCATCGAGGGTCTTCTTCTAGATTTTGTCAATGTAATAGTGCATGAAGTTCATTGTACACCCGAGTGCCTCATTGATATCTGAGTTGCTGCACTTGACCTTTCGGCCCCGTACCACCACATGATCCACTGGTTTAAATGCACTGGCCTTTTTCTTTCCTTTAGGCACCAGCTCCCCATATGGTGAGTAGAACTCCCGGACCTAAGTAGAGATGTAAGGGCCGCGGGGCCTTGTGAATATTTCAAACTTGTGAAACTTTAATGTGTTCCACACCTCTGGGTACGGGTCTACCACACCATCTGTAGACAACCGCTTTTCCTCTAGAATGGTCCTCAGACCCTCGGCCTTTAGTATATTCAGTGAGCGGGGTGGAGCAACCTGAACTGGTGGAGGAGCCTGCTCTACGACCTGAGCTGAAGGTGGAGGAGGAGTGGGAGGCACCGGGATCCTAGATGGATCATGCATAGCCTTGGAGCGTAGCTTCATTCTCCTAGCATGTAGGAGCTGGTCATCTTCCGGCTCAGAGATGGAGGTCGGAGAACTGTCTCCTGACTGACCCTCACTCTCAGAAGTGGTGAGGTGAGTGGCATAGATTCCCTTGCTATCGGAGCTCCCCTCCGCTGGTGTGGGTTGTACTGGACTCTTCCCTTTACCTTTCCCCCCTGTTGGAGTAAGTTTTGTCGGTGCTTTCTGGGAGGAAGATGCCTCCTCATTGATCACAATTCCCCGTACCCGCTTTTGGGGCGGTTGATTTCTTCCGACAACCTTTGGTCTAGCCATACCTGAAAAACAATGTTGAAAACATTAGACTTAGTTCAGAAAAAAAAATCAAAGTGTAACAGTTGCAGAAAGACTCGCAGAACAGTTCAGCGAGCCAAGTCAGGCTCGCCGAATATTACAGAATAAAATTCACAAAAATTCAGAACAGTTCGACGATATCCAGGGCCTTCTGGTGAATCGCCGACACCATTCGATGAACTAGAAGTAGCTCACCGAAAGTTATAGAATAATTACAAAAAATTGAGGCACAGAAGGAACATTCAGCGAGTCAGTGAGTGAACTCAGTCATATCGCCGAATGTTACAGAACATAAACCACAAAAATGAAGAAAAAAAAGGCGATCAAGGGGTCTTTAGGCAAACTGCCGAACCACTCGGCGAGCTCGACTGAGCTCGCCGAATAGTCCAACTTGCCAGATTTTTACCCCGACCTTCAATTTCTCACCCGCAACCCACTAAAACAAAATTAAACCATTATTCTATGAAATTGAGCACAGACCCATACTACCCATGGCCTCGAAGTACTCAGACTTCCCCCGATTTGGCCAAAATTGGCCAATTGATTTTTTTTGCCCTTAAGAATGATGTCAACTGCTCTATCATTTGGAAAAATCCGACAATCGGCATAATTCTGGGTTACTCAGACTTCACCGACACTAGACCCAACACAAAATCAACACGACCCACAAAATTTATCATGCTAAAATGTGGGATTTCACAATTTAAGGATAATTAACACAAAATGAAACAAGATACACACATTCAACAAATCAACAAAACACAATAAAAACAACCAGGCATGATCAAGCATTTGAGTTTACCAAAATGTAATGATGGGGTTTGGGTAACCAACCTTAGAAGCAGAATATTGAAGTGCTAGGCTAGCAAAGTATCCTAAAATCCTCTCCGAGTAATTGATACCATACGAAAAATAAGAAAAACTTGTACGGAAATGCGAAAATATGCGGTTCTGAAAGTATAGAAGTTGAAAAGTATGAAATGAGGGAGTATTTTGAATTTAAAAAATGGTTCAGCCCTTTTGTGACCTTTCAGTTCGCGCGCTAATCGGCGAAGTCACTTACGTCGCCGACTATTCGGTGATGCGCCGAATGGTACTTTGGCCTGCCGAGTTTTATAGAACTTCTAGCTAGCTAGAAGGTTCAATCTGCGATCCATATCAGGCTTACCAACCTGTTCGACGATTCACCGACTGGTTCCTAGGCTCGCCTAATTGCTCATTTTCCCAAAATTTCAACTTTTCAACCTGTAAATTCAACACCCATTTTTCAAATAACAACGAAAAAAGCTTAAACACTTGGTTTGCCTCCAAAGAAGCGCCTTATTTAACGTCATGGCACGACGTGGATAGGCTTTCAAGGTTCATTCTTTGGGTTAGCCAAGGTATCACATGGTAGACCCCCTTTTGGCCTTGGGTTCAAATGAGATGACATTTGACCCATTTGTGTTTCTAGCTGTTTAATGGACACCGAGTGAGAGGTAACACTATGGTTTAGTTTGGAGACGTCCTCTTTCATTTCTTTAACCATCTTGTCCGACCCTTCCACTTTATTGAGAATGTGTGCAAGCATATCTTCAGTGCGAAAGTTCTCCGGGTCAGCCCTTTGCTCTTTTGGCTTTTGACGCTCATGGGGAGGAACATATCTCTCCTTTTCACCATCCCGTTCCTTCCAATTAGTCCCACGGTCACACCGTTACCTGTCACGGTCTCTCCAACCGTCATTACTCTCTCTATTCCAACCTTGATACCCGCTCGACCTTGGATAGTTCGGACGGAAACCTCCTCCTTGATTTGCAAGAAAACTCACTTCCTCATTATGTAGAGCCTCAAAGTGTGCATCATCGGGGTTTACCCCGCTAACACCAACAACATTTACCGCTTTAGAACCACTACCCATTACATTTTTTGAATGAAGATCCAATTGGGTCATCATTTTGGCCATATTTTGGTCCCGCTCTTGGTCTTTTTCTATTTGCTCCTTTGTCATCCTATAAGTCAAAGGAGACACCTGATCCTCCCGAGTATCCCAAGCTTGGTTTATCTTCGTCATCCCATCAAGGAGATTTGACGCTACCTCAAAAGGTTGCTGCATAATACCTCCTTGGACAAGTTTATCAGCCATACCTTTGTTCACCGAGTCTAGACTCCGGTAGAAGTGTTGTAGCAACATGTTGTTTGGAAGCCTGTGAGTCGGACATTGAAGTAGCAACTTCTGAAATCTCAGCCACGTCTCATGGATTGGCTCACTCTCTAAACGTTTTAAGCCCTGAATATTGTCTCTCAATGCCATCATCCTTGAAGGAGGGAAAAACCTTATGTAGAAGGCCTCAGTAAGCTCATCCCAAGACGTAATAGAATCCCTCGGTAGATCATCTAACCATTTAGTTGCTTCCCCCATCAAAAAGAAAGGAAATTATCAGAGACGGACTGACTCTTGTGAATTTTTTTAAAATGAGAATGGACCAAATACGTCCACGAAGTTCCGAATATGATCATGGGGATCCTCATGAGCTAGCCCTCCAGATAATCTTTTCATTTGCAAGAGTTGCAACATCGTGCTAGTCACGTGGAAGACAGCATTTCCAACAACCTGAGGTAAACGGATAGCACCTACACCACCCAATCGAATTGGTTCATTGACATTATTTAGATTTCCGATGTCATCTTGGTGGCCAAGTTGGCTACCGTTACTTCTGTTCACACTCATTTCGTCACTTGTGCACAAACAGCCAAAAACAAACACAAAATAAAGTAAGTCGATTCAACTACAAACAAGATTAGATCACAGCTATACTTCAATAAGAGAATTCTAAACACCACTTCCCGACAGCGACGCTATTTTTTATAACGCTCAACTACACTTCATCCAATACTAAGTGTAGGCGATCGCAATCTAGTATAAATCCAACAAAGAGTTAGGGTCGATCCCACATGGAGTGATACAAGTTAGAATTCAATTACGAAGTGAAAAGTATGATCTAATCAATTGTAGTAATAGAAATTATTGAAATCATTGATATAAATCAAAGAGGTTGAAAACAAGTGTAAAATGGGGGGTAAGGTTTATCAATTAACAACTATGAAAAATAGGGAAGTAATCAAGTAGATAAGGGATGCTTGAGGATGTGATCAATTAATTGCCAATTTCGCTATACGGGTGATTATTAACTACCAAAGTTTGTTGAATTTATTGGGTAGGCTAGTCTTTAGATGTAATAGTCATCTCTCGATTAACTACCACGAATCAAGTGAGTTCTCTCAAACCTCAACAAGCATCATACTATGAACAGCCCAAAACCTCAATTTATCTACTCTCTCGAGCTAAATAGGTAGACTCGGATTAAGATTCACTCTCTCGAGCTGAACTCATAACAACCCAATCACTACAATAATCAATTGGTAATATTAGTTCTATAACCTCTTTCTCAAGCAAGCATATAATACTAAACAAGAACTGCATTTGCAACTATAATTCTTAAGTTAAAACACAATTACCAATCGAACCCACTTCAAAATAATAATTAAATTAGTAATTACTAACACCCATAAGCTAATTAAGACGATTAATAACATAATCATACCCTCAAGAATGGGGGTTTTAGCCACACATCATAAAAAGTAAGAAATCAATACCAATTACGTTCTCCTTAGCTGGGTATTAATATCCATGTCTTTACAATGCTTCAATTTTGCTTCAATTCCAAAACCCAACTCAAAATCTACTAGAAAACTCCTAAAACTAAGGAAAGTAATGTTCAAGACGAAAGTTCCAAGCTCAACAATGGTAAAAATTACTCAGAAAATGACTGGATTCCTTTTTCTCTTTTTGAAATTCAATTTATACGATCTCAAATTTTGGCCTTCATGGTCACTCGGCGGAGTTAGTCAAGCTTCACCAACCAAGTCGGCGATGCGCCAATGGCTCATTCCATCATCGGTTTGCCTTGAATCTTCATCCTTCAGACACTGTAACTTTAGGCGATCAAAGTTTGTGTCGCCGATCCATTCGGCGGTTCGCTGAAGATCCAAATTCATCGCCAAGTTGGCTTCTCCCCAAGGCTGGTAGTTTGAAACTTTAGGCGAGCTGAAGTTCCAATCGGCTTGTCACCAAGTGGCTTTGGCGATTCTTAGCTTTTACTATCTTCAGCCTTTTTCATCTTTTTCGCTCCTTTTTGCCCGGTATTATTCTTGCCTAGATCTTTTGCCTGTATATCTGCATATTAGCATTAAAACATCAGTTTAGAGAACAAAATAGGCATCGAGGACACTAATACTATGAATAACAAGCCCTAAATGAGTCGAAATCCCAGACTCATCAATGGTCTAATGTCGGTTAAAGCTAATATTCCACAAAACAAAATGAACTATGTTTTCCTTCGAATATTTTATGAAGTTTCCATTAATGATTTTAAGATGCATTTACCATGTCACGCCCCGAGGCTACCCTCTTGGCGTAAATACGGGACCTAGGATCACGAGTGACCCCAAGCTAACCCTGAGTTGGCATATCATAAGCATACTTAAACAAATAATATGCGGAAGCTAAAAACATGAGATATCTGAAATGATGGGGAATACCCAATAATGTCTGAATATAAAGAAACTATGAGTTTAATAACAACTGAAAGATCAAACTCAAAACTAAAGTTGAATCTAGAACTATGTCTGAAATAAGCATGTAACTTACTAGAGATGCTGGGACATGCCCCCAGCTAACTCTAGCAAATATTGAAAACTGAAATGTAAAGACTAAATATAGAAACATGTCTATTGTCCTCGAAATATGAGGACTCACCACTGAAGCTGCTGAAATGGAGATCAGGAGTCGATCTATGCGTGATCTGAATGTTGAGGACGTGAACCTACATCACGAGAAGATGTAGCACAGAGTATGCGTCACTACTTGAAAGGTACTGAGCATGCAGGATAGGAGATAGTTGAACAACATATACATAACTGAATAAAGAATACTAATCAATGCTATAATCTGAACATGATGGAAATACTGAAATATACTGAATACTGAGCTAACTGAATGCAATGACCAGGTACATAACATGCTGAAACTGAATACTGAAAATCTAACTAGTAACCTGGTGAATACACTAGAATCTGACTGTGGGAGCTACTATTTACCGACATAAAACCACATGAGCTAAATGTGGATTCCGATGTATACTCCCCATCGAGAGGACCCAATATACCCAGCCAAGGGTATAGAGGCATGACTGGCGTGATCACTAAATGTAATGCCCACAGAGGGGACTTATAAACCTACGAGGGCATGTAGTTCTGGGACTATGAGGGTGACTGACCCTAGTCCAACCCGGTTTTAAGCCTACTCCTAATAGAATGTTTAAAATACCACATAACTGAAATAACTCGATAGCTCAAGATTCTGACATTGTAATTGAAAATTCAACATTAATGTACTGATAATGAAACATTTGAACACTGATGCATGTATATGTTTATAAGCTGGCCTAGCAAGTGTAATTCATGAACTAAACGAATCAACACATCTAGGGTTCTGAATTTCGTGTAAGAACTAAGCAACAATGTTACGAAATCATGCTAATCTGATTTGGAGTATTCTAACAGGTAAAACCCAATAATTTTTACATTCAAGAAAACCCTGGGTCTAAGAAATATTTAGGGAATCAAGATTCTGACTGAAATCAAGGGACCTAATGGGTGAAAGGAAACCACTAGTGAAATCCCACATACCTGGTGACGAATTTCACGGAGAAATGTTTCGATTACGGGGCTGAAAAAAGAAGAAACCTTGTTGTGTTCTTGGACTAGGGCTGCTTGACTGCTTTCTCCTCTTTTCATTCTAATTGGATGAATTTTGGAGAATGAGTTGACTAGGGTGAGTTCTAATTAAGTTACTAGGCTAAAACTGACCAAAACTACGTAGTTTAGGGGGTTGAACGACGTAGTTTAAGGGTCCAACGCATAGGGAAAAGACCAAATGACCCCTGACTTAAAAGCTCTCGGGGCCAACCGACAGACTGACCGACAGACCGTGGACGGACCGATGGTCCGTTCTTGTCGGCCGTCGTTCGGCATCTGGGAGCTGGAACTTGAGGGTCTTACCCATGACCCTGGACCACAGAATGTGGCCTGACCTACGGTCCGTAGGTCCTGGCGTGGGCTGACCCTTATCAGGATTTTCTTGACTTTTCTGGGAGGGGCTGCAGGTGGCCATCCACGGACCCCCACCTACGGTCCGTGGGTGGTGCCCGTCGGTGGCACCTGCAACTTCTAAAATCTGCATTCTGGTCTGTTTAGGATACAGGGTGTTACATTATCTCCTCCTTGGGAACATTCGTCCTCGAATGAAGACTAAACTAGTTGAATATGGAGGGAAAGAGCTGCAAACCCTACCATTAATTACTAGAAACTAGTTTTTGATTGAACTAAGTTCCAAGAACATGCAAATACGCTGAAAATGCAAGTATAGCTGAAGGAACATAATACTAAGACTGAATCTACGCATGAATGACTGAAAAACTAGAGAGGAACTATTACCTCAAGCTGGAATGGAATCGAAAGGAAAGAGATGAGGATACTTGGCCTTCATGGCTGCTTCTGTTTCCCAAGTAGCTCCCTCTACGAATTGACTCCTCCACAAAACCTTCACTGAAGCGACTTCTTTGTTTCTCAACCTTCGAACCTGACGATCAATAATTTCAACTGGATCCTCTTCATAAGTGAGACTATCCTTCACAGCCACACTCTCTAATGGCATTATAGATGCTGGATCACCCACATAGTTCTTCAACAAGGAAATGTGAAAGAATGGATGGACTACTGATAGTTCTGCTGGCAACTCTAACTCATATGTCACTTTACCAACCCTTTTCAATATCTTGTAAGGGCCTACATATCTAGGACTGAGCTTCCCTTTCTTGCCAAACCTCATCACCCCTTCATAGGTGACACTTTCAGGAAAACACAATCATCAATTTGGAACTCCAAGTCCCTTCTCCTTACATCTGCATAGGACTTCTGGCGACTCTAGGTTGTCTTAAGTCTATCTCTGATGAGCTGAACTTTCTCCATAGCCTCATGAACCGAATCTGGCCTTATCAAGGTTGTTTCACCTACCACAAACCAACCAACTGGAGATCTACATCTACGCCCATAAAGTGCCTCATAAGGGGCCATCTGAATACTGGAATGCTAGCTATTATTGTAGGCGGACTCTATAAGAGGAAGGTGATCATCTCAACTACCCCTGAAGTCGATCATACAAGCCCTCAACATGTCCTCTAAAGTCTGAATGGTACGCTCTACCTGTCCATCCGTCTGTGGATGAAATGATGTGCTAAGATTAACCTGGGTACCAAGACCTCTCTGAAACGACTTCCAGAAATGAGAGGTAAACTGAGGACCTCTATCTGAGATGATAGACAAAAGAACCCCAAGCAACCTGACTATCTCATTAATGTAAATCTTGGCGTAGTCCTCCGCCGAATCTGTAGTCTTGACAGCCAAAAAGTGAGCAGACTTAGTAACTCTGTCAACTATCACCCAAATGGAGTCATACCTCCTGGTTTCAGATGTTCTACTTTCACTTGCTGACAATAGGGGTACATAGCCACAAAATCGGCTATATCCCTCTTCATGCCATTCCACTAAAAGACTTCCCGCAGATCACGCCACATCTTAGTGGCACCTGGATGAATAGAATACCTAGAATTATGGGCTTCTGTAAGGATATGTTGTCTCAACTCACCCACCTTAGGAACACATAAACGACCCTGATAGCGAAGCACACCATCTCTCCCTTGGGAGAAAACCTCAACTCTCTGCTAATGAACTGCACCCTTTAGTTGAAGCAATATCGGATCATTGTCTTGCTTTTCATTAACCTCCACTACCAATGAAGATTCTAACCCATTCTGAACTGTTACACCATCATCTGATATGCTCATAAGGCGAACTCCCAAGCGAGCAAGCCTGTGAACATCCTTTGCTAGTTCTTTTCTTTCTTCCTCAACATGTGCTACATTACCCATAGATAGTCTGCTAAGAGCATCCGCTACAACATTGGCCTTACCAGGATGGTAAAGCACATTCATGTCATAGTCCTTGAGGAATTCCAGCCATCTCCTCTGATGAAGATTCAACTCTTTCTGGGTGAACACACACTGGAGGCTCTTGTGGTTTGTGAACACATCTACGTGAACACAATACAAGTAATGTCTGCATATCTTAAGTGCAAACACCACTGCTGCAAGCTCGAGGTCATGAGTCGGATAATTCTTCTCATGCACCTTAAGGTGTCTAGAAGCATAAGCTATAACCTTATATCGCTGCATCAACACACAACCTAGGCCAACTCTGGATGCATCACAATAGATAACATAACCGTCTGAACCCTCTGGTAAAGTCAAAACAAGAGTTGTAGTCAACCTAGTTTTCAGTTCTACGAAGCTCTTCTCACACTCATCTGACCACTGGAACTTGACCTTCTTCTGAGTCAACTTAGTCAATGGAGAAGCCATGGATTCTGTAGTAACCAGCCAAACCCAAGAAACTTCTGATATTTGTAGGAGAGGTGGGTCTGGGCCATTGTTTCACTGCTTCAATCTTCTGAGAATCCATTCGGATCCCTTCGCTAGACACTATATGACCAAGGAAAGAAACAGATTGCAACCAAAACTCACATTTGCTAAACTTAGCGAATAACTGGCGACCTGTGAAATTTGAAGGACAACCCTCAAATGAGTTGCATGTTATTCATCATTCCTAGAGTAAATGAGAATATCATCAATAAAGATGATAACGAACAAGTCCAAATACTGCTTGAATACCTTGTTCATTAAATCCATAAAAGTTGCAGGAGCATTGGTTAGTCCAAATGACATAACTACAAATTCATAATGACCATACCGAGTTCTGAAGGTGATTTTTGAGATGTCACTATCTCTGACTCTGAGCTGATGATAACCGGATCTGAGGTCTATTTTCAAAAAATGACTAGCACCCTGAAGTTGGTCGAACAAGTCATCAATCCTGGGGATAGGGTACTTATTCATGATTGTGACTTTGTTCAACTGTCGATACTCAATGCACATTCTAAGAGACCCAACTTTCTTTTCGCGAATAATACTGGAGCACCCCATGGCAAAATGCTAGGTCTGATGATTATCTAGAAGGTTTTTCAACTGCTCTTTCAATTGCTTAAGCTCAGCTGGAGCCATTCTGTAAGGAGGAATAGAAATAGGCTGGGTATATCGAAGGAGATCAATTCCAAAGTCGATTTCCTTTTCGGGAGGAACTCCGGGAAGATCTTCTGTAAACACTTCTGGAAACTCACCGACTACAGGAACTGACTCAAGAGTTGGGGTTTCAGAGTTAGAATCCTTAACCTGAACTAAATGATAGATATAACCCTTGGAAATCATCAATCTGGCCTTAAGGTAAGAAATGAATCGACCCATAGGTAGTGAGCTACTACCCTTCCATTCTAAGACTAGTTCGCTAGGAAACTGAAAACAAACTATCCTAGTTCTACAATCAACTGAGGTATAACAGGAATGTAACCAATCCATGCCTAGAATGACATCAAAGTCTACCATTTCTAACTCTACAAGATCTGCTGAGGTGACTTTCTAAGAGACTGTGACAGGGAAATTTTTGTATACATGTCTAGCTATAACTGGGTCACCTACTGGAGTAGAGACTGAGAAGGATTCTGAAAGAGTTTCTGGACTGACACCAAATTCAGTACTATATAGGGAGTTACAAAGGAAAGAGTAGCCCCTGGATCTAACAAAGCATAAACATCTAAGTGAAAGACTCGTAACGTACCAGTGACCACATCAGGAGAATCTTCCTGGTCCTGGTGAGCCTGAAGAGTATACAACCTGTTTTGGCACTGACCGCCACCTGTATGAGATGAAGTACCTGCTGAGTTGGGCGACCTGCTGGTGCTGCTGGAGTTGGAGACTGAGCCCTGCTATTGTTACCTCCTTGCCCCTGTTTGGTAGAAGGGAAATCCCTCAACCTATGGTCAGACTGACCACATCCAAAACACCCTTCTATCCGTGCAAGACACTCGCTTGGATGGTTCTTACCACATTTTCGACAAGTTGGGTAGGTTCTGCTACCTGAAACACTCTCCTGAGACTTAGAGCCCGGTGCCCTACTTTTCTGATCTTTTCTAAACCTAGGAGATGGAGCACTAGCTGATGAAGGTGTTGAAGCCTAGGACTTCTGTTGAAACTGCGAGCAATTTCCGCCACCCAATTTCTACTGAGAATATTCATAGTTACCTGTCCTAGCTTTCTTGTTGTCCTTAGTCATTTCTTTAATCTTATCTCCCTCAACCTGCTGAGCATGAGTCATGAGCCTAGAGATAGTCATCTCATCTAACAACATCGCATTCATGCACTCTGTCTTCACTAAGTCGGACACACCATACAGAAACTTAGACATTTGCACCCTCGAATCAACAACCATATGGGGAGCATACCTGGAGAGCTGGGTGAACTTGAGTCCGTACTCTTGGACTGACATTGTACCTTGCCTCAAATTCATGAAATCCTATGCCTTAGCCTCCCTCAACTCTCTTAAAAAGAACCTGTCCAGAAAAGCTTCGGTAAAGCATTCCCAAGTCACAGGAACTGCATCAGTACCCCTGTTTTCCTTCCATTGAGTAAACCATATGGGAGCTCATCAATGAAGTTTTGGGGATCTTTTCCAACATGTGACCCTAGAAAATCTAGTGGATTCATCCTAATGAAATCATGAACCTTGGCTGCAGCTGACCCATTATTAGCATTGGGAGGAACAGGGGCCTGCTGATTGTTCTGGTTAGTCACACTCTGAGCCAAAATCTGAATAGCATTCTGAAACTCTACATTCAAAACCTCTTGATCTGGGACTGGAGGAGTTGTGTTAGCATTCCTGGTGTTATCTCTACGAGGAGGCATGATCTGAAACGCATAACGACGAGTTAGAAGGTAGATCATACCCACACACGATAAGAATAGCAAAGAAAGTGAAGTTTTTTTTCTAAAACACTTTGTAGCCTCCCTCTCATTAGATGTGGTGCACTTCACACCCATGAAAAAGACTCTACTTAGTGCGTCTTTTCAGACATCCTAAGACACTTAAACCTAAGGCTCTGATACCAAGTTTGTCACGCCACGAGGCTACCCCCTTGGCGTAAATACAAGACCTAAGATCACGAGTGACCCCAAGCTAACCCTGAGTTGGAATATCATAAACATACTTAAAAAAATACTATGCAGAAGCTAAAAACATGAGATATCTGAAATGATGGGGAATACCCAATACTGTCTAAATATAAAGAAACTATGAGTTTAATAACAACTGAAAGATCAAACTCAAAACTAAAGCTGAATCTAGAACTATGTCTGAAATAAGCCTCTCACTGACTAGAGATGTTGGGACATGCCCCCAGCTAACTCTAGCAAATACTGAAAACTGAAATGAAAAGACTAAATATAGAAACATGTCTATTGTCCTCGAAATATGAGGACTCACCTCTGAAGCTGCTGAAATGGAGATCGGGAGCCGATCTATGCGTGATCTGAATGTTGAGGACGTGAACCTACATCACGAGAAGATGTAGCACAGAGTATGCGTCAGTACTTGAAAGGTACTGAGCATGCAGGATAAGAGATAGTTGAACAACATATGCATAACTGAATAAAGCATACTAATCAATGCTATAATCTGAACATGATGGAAAATACTGAGCTAACTGAATGCAATGACCAGGTACATAACATGCTGAAACTGAATACTGAAAATGTAACAAGTAACCTAGTCAATACACTAGAATTTGACTGTAGGAGCTACTATTTACCGACATAAAATCACATGAGCTAAATGTGGAGTCCGATGCATACACCCCATCGAGAGGACCCAATATACCCTACCAAGGGTATAGAGGCATGACTGGTGTGATCACTAAATGTAATGCCCACAGAGGGGACTTATAAACCTATGAGGGCACGTAATTCTGGGACTATGAGGGTGACTGACCCTAGTCCAACTCAGTTTTAATCCTACTCCCAATAGAATGTTTAAAATACCACATAACTGAAATAACTGGATAGCTCAAGATTCTAACATGTTAACTGAAAATGCAACATTAATGTACTGATAATGAAACATTTGAACATTGATGCAAGTATATCTGTATAAGCTGGCCTAGTAGGTGTAATTCATGAACTAAACTAATCAACATATCTAGGGTTGTGAATTTGATGCAAGAACTAAGCAACAATGTTATGAAATCATGCTAATCTTATTTGGAGTATTCTAACTGCAAAAACCCAATAATTTCTACATTCAAGAAAACCCTAGGTCTAAGCAATATTTAGGGAATCAAGATTCTGACTGAAATCTAGGGACCTAATGGGTGAAAGGAACCCATTAGTGAAATCCCACATACCTGGTGATGAATTTTACGGATAAATCTTTTGATTTCGGGGCTGGAACAGACGAAACCTTGCCGCGTTCTTGGACTAGGGCTGCTCGACTACTTTCTCCTCTTTTCGTTCTAATTGGATGAATTTTAGAGAATGAGTTGACTAGGGTAAGTTCTAATTAAGTTACTAGGCTAAAACTGACTAAAACTACATAGTTTAGGGGGTTAAATGACGTAGTTTAGGGGTCCAACGCATAGTGAAAAGACCAAACGACCCCTGACTTAAAAGCTGTCTGGGACAACCGACGGACCGTGGACGGACCGACGGTCCATTCTAGTTGGCCGTCGTTCGGCATCTGGGAGCTGGAACTTGAGGGTCTGACCCACGGCCCTGGACCACGAACCGTGGCCTGACCCTTAGCGGGATTATCTGGACTTTTCTGGGAGGGGCAGCAGGTGGCCATCCACGGACCCCTACCTACGGTCCGTGGGTCACCCTACGGTCCATGGGTGGTGCCTGTCAGTGGCACCTACAACTTTTGAAATCTGCATTCTTGTCTGTCTAGGATACGGGGTGTTACAGACCATGTTCATGATTCACGATTCTTCTTTAAAGGTCTTTACTATGCTTTAGCTTGGTCATGCATACCACATTTTATGTCCCCATATGATCATGTTTCATATTATATTGCATTTCTTCATATTTAGCACATTCTATGTACTAATGCATACTTGTTCCTAAATATATAGGGTTTGATGCTTCTCATCTCTCGCTCGTGACTAGATTCGGATCGCTATCTCTTGCTTACAGATTGTTGAGTCCTCATGCTCCGATGACATGTCCCATAATGATTCAGATTATCTTTCGGTTCTATGTCTTTTGTTTTAGACTTTGTATATGGTGTATGAGTTACGTCTCAACCACTTTTATGATGCATTTGAAATGTTTGTCAAGACATAGTTATATTTCCACTTTATGATTCAAATTTTTTTATGATATGAGTCTTCTTTACCTAAAATCTTCTTTTATATCTTATATTGTGTTGTATGCATGTCAAGTGGCTTGTGTAGGGTATCTTGGAGTCTTATACTCCATGTCACGTCTAAGGTGTACTTTGGGTCGTGACACTTATATATATATTTTTCATGCTCATATTTTGCATCAATTATTTTAGTTTATACGTATGAATCTTAATGTCATACCAGATCATGGGTTAGCTTGGGGATCACTTATTGCTCTAAGCACCGTGTTACAGATAGGGATAGTCGTGAATCCTGATACTTAATTTGTATGTTAATAGATGCATCCAAAAGGCATGGAAATACAGTGAAAGACATGCATCCAAAAAGACATGGAAACTTAAATGAATAATTATAATGAGCATACATCCATCCAAAAAGACAGAGAAATATAGTGAAAAAGACGTTATATCAAAATTTTCACAAAATAGACAATAAATATCTCATCCTCATAGATCTTCTGTGGCATAATTAAGAAATTTTATTTTTGTCTTCCTGAATTCATTGTTACTCAAAGGAGTGTCTTTGACTTTCTTTTTCTTTTCATGGTTAGTACCCTTATTTGAATATTAAGAATGTTCAACATTTTTTCCTTGCAAAAATTAGTATTTTGAACTTGCTCAAGATTTTGCATTCTATAGGATCGTGACGATTCTTTGTTCTGATCTCAACATACAAGTAAGCAGTAATGCCTATATTTTCACCATGACCTTGAGTTATACATAGATCAAATAACGGAAAATCATCTAAAGATTAAACATCATTTTTGATACATCTTGTTATCCTTTTTGGGCCACATTAGAGTATGAGTTCTGAGAGTTTCTTTTGCTTAACCCTAACTTAAATTGAAGAAACTGAAAGACCCAAATACAAAAAAAATATAAATTAACACAAAATACAAAACTCAAACTAAATAAATATCAAAATTAGCTCAAGAAAATACATACCCCAGAAAGAAGTTACCTTATTATAGGGGATTCTGAAATTGTTGGAGATTAATATTTAAAATTAGATTCATTTTGGAAAGGGCTAATACGTTTTGAACTGATTTTGAGTAAAAGGAGAGAGAAGAGGAAGTGAAGAAATTTGGAGTGAAAGGAGAGAGAAGCGGGAGTGAAAAAACAGAGTGGGATTGAGGGATAGGAAATTTCGTTGTATTATATGGTGGTTGAGTATAAAGGGCAAATTTTCTACAAAATACAACATATAGTGGCGAATGATAATTTTTTATAACTATAATTGTCTTCCATGAATACATATACCACATGTTTGCTATGTTGTGTAGTCTTTCCTATAACATTTATCCCGTTTGCGGGCCTTTCCATCTCTTTTCCTATCTCTTTCTCTCTTCTTCTCTTTCATTGTATCCCTCTCTCGCTCGCTTCTCTCGTATCTCTCTGCCCTCTCTTGCCTCCTTCTCTCGTTTTGTCTCTCCCTCTTTGTATTGTGTATTTTTACATCTCTCTTTCTCTATATTTTATATATTTCCACCCTTCTCTTTTTATATTTTTATACTTTTTGAAGTATTAGGTAACTGTATTTATTATATTGATACATGCATTTTGTTGTACCTTATTTCTCTCTTTCTTTCTCTCTCTCTCACACACACACTTTGACTCTCTCACTCTCTCTCTCTCTCTCTCTCTCTCTCACACACACACACACACACACACTTTCACTCTCTCACTCACTCTCTCTCTCTCTCTCTCTCTTTGTATTTGTATTTGTATTTGTATTTTTTTAGGGGTCAGGTGATTGTATATGTTGTATTCATATCTGCATTATGTTTTATTATGTGTTTCCACCTTCTTTCTATATTTATCAAATGATTGTATTTATTGTATTCTTACCTGCATTTAAGTTGTATTTTGATTTTCACTTCTCTTTGTGTTTGTATATCTTTTTAGGTGTCAAATGATTGTATTTGTTATATTCATATGTGCATGTATGTTATATTTTTTTTATGTTAGACTACTGCATTTGTTGTATCCATACATGCATTTAGATTGTATCAACGAATACATGACGTATCATGAATACAAGTTGTACCGACGAGTACAGTCTGCATGTATATAAAGATAAAACAACAAAAAATACATGCAAGAGACTGAATTCATGTGCTCTAATTGTACTTATATTTATCCTCTCGTTTATCACTTATATCAATTCCCACCTTTATCACTTGCATCCACGCATACATTTAAGTTGTATCGACGAATACAGTTTGTGTTTATACAAAGATACAAACAACAAAAAATACAAGAGACTGCGTTTGTTTGCTTTAATTGCCCTTGAATTCATTCGCTCTTGTTTCACATGTATTCATTTGCCCTTGTATCACTTATATTCATGTGAGCATTTAGTATCGACGAATACAGTCTGAAATATACAAATATTATATTCATTTGCTCTAATTTTATTTAAATTCATCCGCTCTTATATTACTTGTATATCATCTTGACTTTGAAAAATTAATTAATATTTTAAAGTCAAGATGATAATCAAATAAGTCCTAAATCAGTGTCAAAATCAAATAGGTCCAAAATGAATTTCTAATGGTACATTACTGTGAAAATTATACACTTCTATTTTTCTAGTTATCGAAACTTGTATTAGCCAAAACGTGCAACTTCTCCAAGTAGAAGCTGACCTTATGTTTGTGAAAAATTACACGATTACAAATTACAATTGAAAGTAAAATGAAGAAAACAAAATCTATTCAGCTCGAGGCGTGGATATCTCGATCTTTTTAGGGAGATTCAAACTCACTGTAACAAATATTTTTCACCGGTCTAGCAGTAGTCCTTCTTGACTTGTCCCCTCCGGGATACAACACATGTACAACCTTCTCACAAAGTATAACTCAATAAACTCTGGACAAGGGTTGAGTCCAAAACTCTACAAAAAGAACATCTCGTTTCAACTAATAAAAACTCCTTTTTTGATTAACTTTATGAACTCTATAATTTCTTGTGTACAAACCAAATGAAGACCACCCGTATTTATTGTAAAAAAAGTCTTTTTAGTAATAAATAAGAAGATAATGAGATAATAAATAGTGAACATAAATAGACTAGATATTACATATGTTACGAAGAATACTGAAGAAATAAAGAATGAAATAAAGTGAGGGATAAGAAATTCCCATCGAAGATGCTGACCAAAACTGTTGACCCCAACGTTCTCTAGATAAGAAATTCCCATCGAAGATGCTGGCCAAAACTGTTGACCCCAACGTTCTCTAGAACGTTTTGTATCCACCAAGATAAGGCTAACAGCCAATAGGAATGACACTCAACTTAAATCCCAAAGGCAAACATTTTATAATATTAAAATGCTACAGAAACTTACACCTTCTATATACTATCCTGACAGTTCATTAATGCAATCAGAACTCAACAGTAAAGTAGAGCTTAAGCAAAATATCTGAAACTAAGGACAATTATACATCACAGAATTAAGAGGAAAAAGTAAAGTTGGTAAGGTCTGGCATGTGCACATGTAAAACAATTTATATGCATACTTGAAGATAACAAAAAAGAATGTGAGAGAAGAGGAGGGACTAGAGCATAGAGGCACAAGATAAGGAGAGAGACGAGCAAAATTGAGAGAGATTATAGGATGACCGTTTAATTCTTATTTGTCAAAAATGCAGAAAAATGGGCAACAAGTCAACAACAGTATTTGATTGTTGCTAGTGAGGTCAGTATACATAGTGTAGTACTGCAAGAGCACGTAACATAGTTAATGGGCTGGCGATAGCGTACTTCTGAGACAATGGTATAATGTGATTGAGTATGACCATTTCCAATTCATCTATATTTTACTCTTCATTCTCTACGGAGAGTAAAATAAAGAATGCTCCAACCCACCTTCATATCACTCTCTATTTTTTCATATTTAGAGAGGTGAATAGTAGCTCTCTAAATTTTATTATTATTTAATAATAAATAACTATTATTCACATTCTATATTTCACTTATTGAATATTTTATTATTATTTCTATTACTTTCTAATTAACATAATATTTTATATATAATGTCATTAATTAAATATTTAATATTCATAATTCTTTTTAACTATAATATAATTTTTTTTAAAAATATATTATTTAATATATACTACTTTCATCCCGAATTAATAGTATTTTAATTTTTTCTAATTTTCGTCAATAATATAATTTGATTTTATTATTAATTTTCATTATAAAGAATACACAAAATTAAAATGATAAGATGAAAAATTTAATTTAAAAATACAATACATAATATGATAATTTAAATACAAGATAACAAATACAATACATAACATAATAATTTAAATACAAGATAAAATACAATACATAACATAATAATTAATTCGCGATGAAACAAGAATCATGCAGAAAAAATCTTAAACATGCATTCGAGTTTTGTAATCACGTTTTGCAATTATTACAGGACCGTCACGTTTTTGGAGAAAGAAAGTGTTACATGATATAATGACTACATGTATTATACTGCACAACATGATAATTGAGGATGCACGTGCTCTTAATGCACCAATTCAAGATGTCGTAGAGGCTCCAACTCCAACGATAGAAATAGTGGTAGATGAAAATCTATGGTTTGAACAATTTTTAGCTAGACACAAAAAAAATTAAGGACAAAAATACTCATTTTGAACTCTGTTATGCATTAATAGAGCATTTATGGGAGCAACGTAATAATTTCGAAAATTGAGTGTTTATGTAATGTTTAGGTAATTGTGTTTCACTTTTATTTGAATTTGTCCATTAATTTGTATATTATATAATATTTTCTTTCAATTTATGTTATGTAAAAATTTAGAATAAAATATAATTTTATATTAAATAAAAAAGATTTAAAACTAAAATTTTATATCACATGAAAATTATATAAAGTAATTATTGAGAAAAAGAAACAAAAGATTTATGTTATGAAATAAGAAAATAAGAGTGAAATAGAAATAATAATATAATATTGAGGAGAGAAAATTCTTTTTTTTTTAAAGAATAAAATAGAGAATTGGGTTGGAGTTGGTTGTCTGAAAAAATAGAGAGCTACATATTTGGAGAGTAAAATAGAGTATAGAGTTGGAGATGCCCTAATAAAGCAAGTACTATTATGTATTTTTTTTCGGAAATTCAAATTATACCACATGAATTGGTAGAGGAAATACAATCTTTTCAACTTATTGAGAAAAAGTCTCGGTTAATTACTATTTCCTTCGTCCACTTTTAATTATCATAGTTTCTTTTTTTAAAGTCAAACTATAAAAATTTCGACTAACATTTTACGATATATTTTTTTATCATATTGATATGCAAAAAATTGTAATTTACAGTATTTTTTTTATAGTTTTTTAATATCTAAATTTTTTGCTTAAAATATTAAATAAATGTAATCTAATTTAACTTTGAAAATTAGTAAAATTAATTTTCAAAAAAATTCAACATAACAATTAAAAGTAAACGGAGGGAGTATTAGAGATGATACCTAGCTTTTAGGCGGGATTTGTTGATCGTTTAATTGAGAACAGAAGTGACATTCACTTTGCCTTGTTGCTTCAATCTAGATCTGCACCAAATCTTGTATAAAACATCTTGTCTTCTGACGTGGGAAAAGTAATAATGTGTTATGCATGATTACGTACATGCGTCAAGAAATCATATTAGTTACGAATTCATTTCTTTCAACAAATGGGTATTTAACTAAGACGTATCCTGGATTTCGGTAAGATAGACGCACGATTATGAAAAAATGTTTCTTAAATATGAATTTGATCAGTTTGACTTTTAGATTTTTAATATGAACTATTAAATTTTAAAAATTATATGTCCAAAATATATAATACTATTAATTTTAAATTTTAATATACACATTTGATTTAATTATATAAAAAGAATGTACAGTGCTAAATCTTTTAGGAATTTTCAATGTAACACACTTGAAAATTTTGAAAGATTTAAGGAAAAAACAAAACAAAAATTAGTTGAAACACCAAAAGTGTAATCGATAACCACCTGGAGAGGTGTTACTCAAAATCAGAAAATAGATATAAGATTTAAATTTTTATCGTCACTTAGAGAGGTGCACCTGATTATCAGCATATTATTATAGGATACATTGAACATGGGTTCACACATTTATATTTAAATATTTTTTTAAAATATAACACTATTGTATATGATCTAGAGAGGGAAACATGAGTTCACGTGAACATCAGACGACTTCCCCTGCCCCTACGCAAATATTATTCGTTGGGATGACCTTCCACGAAAGGTAAAGACTTATTCCCCTTGTCTACAATTTCCCACAAGTCCTCTCTTAGTTTCTTTATTTATCAACATATAAAATAATCAATATCCTATTTCAAAAATTCACACCTTCTCATTAATACCAAATTAAATACTTTTATATAGTATATGAGTTGTGACTACTGATAAAAATAATGACATTCTTTTCAAATTTGAAGATGTGGGAAATGATGAAGGAAATAAGGGAACTAGTGATGCTTTTTCTAATGGCGTTGTGCTCAAAATTAACAGCAAGTAGTGGTAAAACGATGACGATAAGGAAATGGCAAGTACCGGCTGAGGATAGCTATTGCTTGAGCTGGAGATTCGGGGTGGAGACTAACAATATACGCGCATGGCCCATTGTTCCAAATCAATGTTTGTGTTACGTTGAAAGTTATATGATGCTAGGTCAATACGAACGTGATATTGATCTAATAATTGATCAAGTTATGGATTATGTAAATGATGATGTTGTTTTATCTATCGATGGCTTTGATGCTTGGATTTTAGACGTTGATGACACTTGTATCTCCAATCTCTTCTATTACCAAGGCAAACGATTTGGGTACGTTAATTCCTTCTTTCCTCATTACCATTTGAATCGTAATATATATATCGAGTCTTTCTTATATTATTTTATTATCTATGTAACAATGGAAAATATGTTCCTGAATTTTATTTTATATGATACTTTTTTTCTTTTTAATATGTTTTTTACAAAACACATTTCTATATGTGAAAACTTTTTTATTATAAACTTACATCCTTATTTACCTTACTAATATACTCTTCAAATCCATGAAATGTGATGAGATATATAAGAACACTAGCTAACGGTACTTTTGGTGCGTCAATCTTTATTTATTTTTTCATTTATATCTAGTAAAATACTACCCCTCTATCTCAATTTATGTGACACATTTCATTTTTCGAGAATCAAACAATTTATGTTTGATCGGAAAATTGCGCATGAAATCTTCAACTTTTTTGAAATGAAATTTATATATTTGTAAACTACGTAAAAAGTACTATAAGTCACAGTAATTGACAATCCAAAATATTTAAAAGATATATGAAAATTTACCTTCAAAGATAGACTTGTTTAAATCTCTAAATCTGAAATGTACGTGTCACATAAATTGAGACAGAGAAAGTATCATATAAAGTATAAAATGAATTAGAGAAGTAACCCACCCGTCAATAAATTAATACTCCAATAAAGAAGGGGGGCATGTCTAATCTTAAAATAATTCCTAGTAATATATTGTAATTTGTGTATCAACCATGATTATATATATGTTGTTGATTTCATCCTTATGTTGATAAACTTTTAGTCAATATTTGACCAATTCCAGTTAGTTTTAAGCATTCGTTAATTAATTTAGATTAAGTGATTATTATTGGGTTGTAAATTTGAGTGATTTTATAAAAGAAAATTCATAAGTTGGGTGACTTTATTGATATAAAATCAAGTTGAGTGACCTTTTGAGATATTTACACGTAAATTTTATAATGTCAAATGTAGGGGCGATCCATACGATCCAAAGGGATTTAAGGAATGGGCAATAAAAGGAGTTTGTCCAGCAATTCCAGGTGTACTGAGATTATATAACAAGTTAATTGAAAAAGGATTTAGAGTATTCCTTGTGACTGGTAGAAGTGAAGCTACATTTGGACAAACCACCCTTAACAATCTACACAGCCAGGGATTTCTTGCCTATGAACGTCTCATTTTAAGGTACTACTACTATATATAAATATATATACCTTATTAAGTTAATTACTCTTTTTAAATGTTGAAAATATTCCTCTTTTTGGTGAACTTTCAGGAGTGAAGAGTACAAAGGACTGAATGCTGTGGATTATAAATCAGAGATAAGAAAAAACTTGGTAGAAGAGGGTTACTTGATATGGGGCAACATAGGTGACCAATGGAGTGATATTCAAGGAGACTATGTAGGCATTCGAACATTTAAACTCCCCAATCCCATGTACTTTGTCCCTTAAATAATATCACAAGTTATTCAACTTTATTTTGTATCAATAAAATTACTCAATTTAGATCTTTGTATCAATAAAATCATTCAACTAAATTTATCATTAACAAAAATCTGAAATGATATAATAAATTATTTTGCTTTTATGGGGTATTTGCTTAGTTTGAATGGTATTATGAAACTTATTTGAGAGGATGTTAGTATTTAGCACCTATAAATTATAATAGAATATTTATGTAAATAAATCAATATCTAAACTTAGTTTAGCGTCTAGATTTGAAAATAATAATTTTTAGCATTATTTAATTTATTTATTTATTAAATTGTTCAAAAGCATAAATACTCTCACTCTATCTATATTATCTTGTTTATTAGAATACCAAAGATATAAAAAAAAATCGTTAGGGTAAATTAAAAATAACGAAGAAAAATTCTATGATTATAATAATGCTAAGCATAAAAATAAGAAATTTTAATGACTTGAATATCAAATTGTAGGCATGTTATTCAAGCTTTTAAATTTTGTCTTTTAATTTTTGTAAAAGTCATATATCAATTCTATGATATTTTAAAAAAATTGTATTATTATATATGATATTTTAGTATTATATAATTCTTACATGTGAATGATATTTTAATAAATTTATTTTAAAATCAACTTTGAATAACACATTGAACGGGTAAGGATATAAAAGAAACATAATCCTATAACTATTTAAAAATGTTTTGTAGTTAAATTGTCAGATAGATTTTTTGAATTTATTCATTTTCTTGTCGAACAGATATCCTAATATAAAGAAGAAATTATTGATAATTTTTTATTAATCACGTACAAAGTGGCAAGAAAAAACTTTATCTGTCACTATTTTTAGTATAATTAATTTTGCTTTTTTCTTAAAGATAACGTCATTTATCGGTTTCGACTTTAGTCGGTTCTTTCGATTTTTTGATTTCGGCTTTAGTCAATTTATGCAGTCTCCAAAGAAGTCACATTGGGAAGCAACTTCTACGGTAGTTAGATACTTGAAAGGCACAGGAGGTCAAGAGGTCTGGTTGCAAGCTAAGCCTACCACTATGCTTACTTGTTAGTGTGATTATGATTGGGAAGCTTGTCCCAACACTACAAGGTCTATTATAGGATATGTGGTCAAGTTAGGCGAGTCGTTGGTGTCTTGGAAGTCTAAGAAACAACAAATTATCTCAAGGAGCTCAGCTGGAGTTAAATATAGAAGCATGGTTTCAATTGTATCTGAAATCACTTGGTTGCAAGGTTTGTTTACTAAGATCTTAGTGTGCCCATTCACATGTGACAACAAACCATCCATCCAATTAACGGCCAACCCAATCTTGAAATAGATTGTCATTTTATCAAGGATATGATCAAAGCAGGAGTGGTTGAAACTATTCATGTTCCCACTCAACAATAGGTTGCAGATCTACTGACAAAGGGATTAAATCAAGCTCAACATTTATATCTTCTAAGCAATCTTGGTGTGCTTAATATTCTGCACTCTCCAGCTTGAGGGGGTGTGTTCGAGTGTGATTACTTCAATAGCTAGTTTACGGTTGCATTAGTTTACGCTTTCAAAAGTTAGTTATTAGTTGGTGATAATCTAGTGAACTGGCAATGTGGTTAGTTCAGTTAGTTAGTCAAGTCATTTGGTGTGATCCTTCTAGATGATTCCATTCATATATAAAGCCTTGTATCTTCATCATTTGTAAGCACTGGATCAATCAATTTGAAATAATATCTTCTCCTTCCTTCCTATTTCTGGTCCTCTTGTTCATCAATGGCTAAGTGAGCCTTAAGTTTGTCATATATTTGAACCGGTGCAATTCAAATCATAACTTCCTCCCTTTTGACATTATAACATTGTGTTTGTACATTAATTTCTTTAAGAATATAAAAACTGAGTTTTAATTTCTCTCTTTATTATTAGTTAAGAATGTTATAGTGTCTAACAGTAACAAAAGCCCCTTCTCATCTGTGCTTAGGGCACATGCACTTCCCCATGCGCATGCCGACGATCACGAAATAGGGGAGTCGAGTTGAATTTCTAGCTCACTCATGTATCACTTCTACAAAACCAATTCTCCGAAAATCCAATTATATCAATTATCCAACAAAAACTATTTCGAGCCCTAATTAATTCAAATTGACTTGGGTATCCGGAGATGAAATCTCGTTACACCATTGTCACGATCCAACCCATCAGGTCGTGCGGGCACCTACTCTAACACCTAAGTTGGAGGACCCTCGATCCCCAAACGGTTAAAAACATGTGGAACATTTAGAAAACTGAAGATAAAAGAAGATTCAGGAGATTTTTATAGAATAAAGAGTTTAAACAATCCAACGTTAATATGTAATTAAACAACGCCCCCAGGGATCTAGTCTAAACAGGTACACGAGCTTCTAAGATTACAAGGTATAAAACACAATAACAAATGACACAACTCCCACTGCATGGAAGGAAGAATAGGAGCTGTTGGAGATTGTCTTCGTCTTCACCTATGAAACAGTTCTGACCATCCAACCAGACTATGCCAAAAAGGAATAGCAAGGGTAGTATCAGTACAAACCACACATACTGGTAGGCATCATCGGTCAACCCCATGCCCACCGCATAATATAAAGAAATCAACCAGCATGAAACATGCAATAAGAAAATACACCCCTCAACTTTTGTCCCCCTGCCTTTACCATTCCCGTACACCTTAAACATACTAGTACACTAGACTCTAACTCTCGTCTCTATCACCCTACTCGCTCTGTTCTTGATCATAGCTTAACCATTCTATCTCATAGAATAGTCCCGAATGCAACCACTACCAACCCGGCCAACCACTCACGACATACCCTTGCTTCTTCTTTATCACAATTCAGCCCTTGACCACCTAGTATATTCTATCAAGGCTCGCTAACCGTTTCGAATACAAACCCCTGATACGCTCAAATTATACCTCCCTAAAGAAGTATAAGCGATCGTTATCAAGTAAAGAACCCAACTTGTAGGTTGGGGTCGATCCCACGAGAAAAATGGTTTAGACTTAAACTTAACTCACTATTATATCCGTTTAGTCAAATTATTTTCGAGACAAGTAAATAAAGGGGGGATTTTGTAAGCAAATAACTGATTGTTAATTAAGTAACAGGTGAGAAAGATTCAAACTTTGAGTTATCAATATGAGAGAGAAACTAGGGTGTACGTGTTCCCCACAAGCTCTGAACGCAGTAATCCAAATAATAGTAATCATTTCCTAGTGTTTTACATGCAACGTTGATAAGTTAGGTATCCCTAAGTGATTGGTCCTCCAAATAGGGAATTTCACTACGCACCTTGATCCGGCTACGAGTGAATGCTTTACTAACCCTTATCTTTACCTCAGATTAGACATCACATCAATGTATGGCTTAGTTTTCACCCTCGAACCAATTGACATTAGACTATTAGATAGTATCCATTAAATCTCTATTGTTAATTCTTTTCTCATTAACTACCTCCTTGGTCCGGCAAGTAGCAACGAGGCGAGTTCTAACGTTGCGCACCGTTAAAAAGACTTCTAAGCGAAAGAATTACCAATACATGCATAAACACTATTCAAGAATTACTTAATTATTATTCACACTTTGTTAATTGCACATGGTTTCCACAACCCTAGTTGTGGATTTAGCTACTCATACTTGAAAGAACACAATTCATAATTGGGTAAAAGGAATTCATGAACTTACAAGAAGAATTGATGAAATTTGAAATCTTCAATTGAATTTCAAAGATAAAATCTTGTAAAATGAAATCCGGAAAGTTAATTGCTAAGAGTTTGCAAATTAATTCCCAAAACACAAACTTTAGAAGTAAACAATAATGTCTAACCTCCAAAAACGAGGTTTATAACTCCTATTTATAGAAAAACAAGTCCCAAATAAAAAGGAAACGAAATAAGGAAATAAACTTTCGGAACGCGGCTTCATTTGATGACTCGACCTACGGATCGTGGGTCGACCTATGGATCGTGGGTCGACCTACGGTCCGTAGGTCCCCTTCTGTGGCTCCATACTTAGTATTTTTTCATCAGGTACTGAAACTTCAACTCCCAGATCATCAATGACGGATGTGTAGGACGGCCCGTGGGTCGACCTACGGTCCGTCAGTTGCTTCGTAGTTCCACACTTAGTCAAAATTCCCTGATGCTCCATCTACGCCTGCCCAATGACGGCCCGTCAAAGGACCTACGGTCCGTGGATAACTTCCTTGGGTGGCTCCTTCTGCATAATTTCAGCTTTCATCTCAATCAACCGCGTCCAAGCCTATTTCCTGCAAACATAACACATAAAACATTATTTATAATACAATATAGCCCTAGACACACACAACTTTTAAGTGAAATGTATCAAAAATACCGTAAACTCACGGTATATCAACACCCTCAACTTAAACTCGTTGTTTGTACTCAAGCGACGCACTAAAACTCTAAACGACACTTGTGTAGAAGCAAACATACAAACTCAAGCAATCACATGGCAATCTCAATTACATCCCTCAGTTAGTGCAAACCTTTTCGTCTAGACTTAATAAGCTAACTCATGTGGATCAAGATATGACATAGATCGACCAATAGACACCACAACATACACTTTTCACAATCACCAAGGTACCAACTCTCCAACAATGTAACTAGTGCCCTCACTTCAAACGAAATCCTTTTTCACATAATAGATATGAATTTTGAGTTTTAGGATTCATTCAACACTCACGCTCAGAAGTGACTTCAAGTACAGTTAGTGCTCAATACCATAGGCTTGCCCTTATTTTCACTGCATAGACTCTCCAAACTAGTCGCTAGGATCACTATAGGGCTTTCTTAGCTTGTAACGTAGGCTCAGGTTCAGGTAGGATATATTTGGGTACTTTTTAGTGACTTTCTGCCCTCCTTGACATTACATTGGTTTTTTACCTCTTTTCTCAACCTCTTGTTGACATTCTTTCATTTTCTTTTCTTTCCCTTGACTCTCCTCAACACAGATGTGACTTTTGACTTTATAGCTCATATTTTTCACTTTTCTTCCTTTTCTTTTACTTCATTTTTCTTTGTTTCTTTCCTCACTTTTTGTCATTCATCTTTTGAATAAAATCACATCCTTTTTCTTTCTTTTCTTTTCAACACAAAACTCTTTTCATACCCTTTTTCTTTTGGTTTCCTCTTTCATAGCCACCCTCAGCTTATGTATTTTGCATGAGTTGAGGTGCACAATATCCGATGTTGGACCGGGGCCAAGATCAAGGTAACTTTTTGAATTAGCCACACTCAACTTAGGCTTTTGGCCTAAGTCAAGGTGCACATGTCCAAGGAGAGACCAGGGCCAAAACAATTATTCTTAGGGAAGGTGAGTTAGGTGTATTCAAAGAAATGGTCTACATTTATTTCATTTGGTTGAATCATTTTAGGCTTGAGTGGACTTTATTAGAACAAGGGCCTATGATCATTTCCCAACTTCTAGCCTAGATTATCTTAGCAGGACCAACGAGGCAAGTTCTAGATTGGTACATTACTGTCTGAACATTCAAACTTTTCTCACTCACACTTGGCACATTATTTCATTATCAGATTACCCAGTTTAAGTTTTAGCTTAAGTCATGAGGTCAAATCGGTTCTTTATCATGTCATATTAAGAACCAACACATTCAACTCATCAAGCCCATAGATTCTAGCACATTTCATAAGTTTTGGACGGGTATCAATTTCATGCTTTTTATGCCATCATACCTTTATTCTTCTACTTACTTCTACACATACATTCCTAAACATGCTGGTTTAACATAAAAGTAAACAGTCCTTTGGGGAAAAAGACCGCAGGCAAGAAAACTCCAAAGGATGATTATGAGTTGGGTTACTCATACTTCACCTTAACACTCTAATCCATTTACCCCCACCCCCAACAAAATAAGGTGCAATTGCCCTCAATGCACAGAAAGCAAAAAATAAGGCATAGGGTAAAGGTGAAGCAAACATGTGGTGCAAATGCGCTGAAGACCACTCAAGAAGTGGGTGGGTCTGATTTCTCGGAGCCCGCTGGATCAATACTCGGGACGCCATCACTAGTGCCCTCATCCACAAAAGTAGCACCCTCAGTAGTGCTCACATTGCCCGATGGGCCCACACCAATCTCCATGGCCCGCTGCTGTCTCAGATTTGACTCACACTTCATGCTTTATTTCAACAATTACACAATCAAAATAGGCCTATACATGCATTTCAACATATAATATGGTAGTTAATCATCCTTAGGATTCCGTTGACATACATTTTAACATTTTAACAAACCGAAACATACGAACCCTGAGTCAAAACTTCCAATTCGACCTATTAACTGATTTAGTTGGTTAGAATTTACAACACACTCACATACCGTCATTCCAAGGGTATTTCTAACTATAGTGCAACATTCAATCACATGATTTACAACCCAAGGTCAAGAACAAACTTCGTGACTTCATGATTTAAATAATGAATAGTGAGTTCAAAGTTAGGATGAAATCGTTTACCTTACAAGTAATGAAGTGGGTGAGTGTGTTAATGCAATGAACTCCGTGAACCTTTGCTAGCCTTTCGACACCGAACCCGGACTTATGAAATCGATTTGGGGAAGAGGAGGATGGGGGGACTGATTTGGGATAGAAAGAAGAGATGATGGGATCTGGGGAATTTATGTGGGTGTTAGTATGGGGGTTATGAGAGTGATTATTGGGATTTAGAGGGTTGAAAAATGGTTGGGAGGGAGTTTTGGAAGTGGGAAATATTTTTGAAGTGAAAGGTTTTTATTAAAAAGGAATCTGGGTCGGGTCAGGTAGAACCCTAATTTTAGACCCACGAGACCCCGTCGATGGTCCGTGGGTCGACCGTCCGTAGGTCACTCTGACACTTAGAAAAATTTAGAGACTTACCTGGGATCTACGGACACCATCCACGGTCCGTGGATGGACCAACGGACCGTCAATGGGGTCCGTAGACCACTGCACAACTATTTTCTGCAGATTTTTGCCTTTTGTCCCTGCACACGTAGAAAACATTAGGACTTTCTTTTTATATTTTCTGGACACTTTTTAGACACGGACCCTATTCTATATCTATCCAACACTAATACAAAAAGAAAACACCTATAAAAAGAGCTACAAAAATCAAAATAACAGAAGAAAACTCCTATGTCAAAAAGAAAAATCTATAGTTGGCTAGATTGTACATCTTGGGTTGCCTCCCAAGCAGCGCTTTATTTAACGTCGCGGCACGATGCAGACACCTTTATTACTCAGACTTCATCAGGATAATAAGCCTCAATCACTTCTTGCACACTCTCCGATTTACCGATGTAGACCTTGATCCTATGCCCGTTCACTTTGAACCTTGTTCCCTCCTTGTTCTCGAGCTCGACCGCTCCATGTGGAAATACTTGTGTGACTCTGAATGGCCCGGTCCATTCGGACTTAAGCCTGCCAGGAAACAAGCGCAACCTTGAGTTGAATAAGAGCAACAAATTCACGCTTTTCAATCTTTTGATCATTGTACTTCTTCATCTTCTTTTTGTACAAGGGTGAACTTTCATATGCTTTTAGGCGAAACTCATCAAGCTCATTCATGACTTCAATATCATTACTATCACAATTCACTGTTACCACCGCTAGTGCATCAACACCTATCCTCTCCTCAATAGGCACTTGAGACTCTTGCTCCATAGTATGATTCACCACCGATCCCGACTTAACATCACCTTCTTGCTTCATAGACCTACAGATGTTAAAAGTGACCTCCTCATTATTCAGTCGGAACTTCATCTGCCCTCTCTCCATATCGACTAAGGCACGCCCAGTAGCAAGGAATGGTCTCCCTAAGATGATGGAACCTCAAAATCAACCTCACAATCGAGTATCACAAAGTATGTCGGAAAGATAAACGACCCCACTTTCACAAGGACATCTTCGAGCACTCCAACGGGCCTCTTCACAGTTTTGTCGGCCATAAGTAAATGCATAGTAGTTGGTTTCGGAGCTCTTAAACTTAATTTTGTATAAATGGACAATGGCATCAAAATTAATGCTGGCCCCCAAGTCGCACAAAGCTTTCGCAAAGTGTGACTTCCAATGGTACAAGCAATAGTGAAAGCTCCAGGATTCTCTTTCTTTTGCACAAGTGACCTAGTGGCAATAGCACTACAATGTTGCAGTCTCTCTTCATTCTCAAAACTAACAGCACTCTTTTTGGTCACCAAATCTTTCATGAATTTAGCATACCCATGTATTTTTTCCAAAGCTTCTATTAATGGGATATTTATGGACAGTTGCTTCAGCATAGCTATGAACCTATGATATTTTCCTTCTTCGGTCTTTTTCACCAATCTCTGTGGGAATGGAGGTGGAGGTCTAGGCATGGGAACAATTTTTTGGGTCACCTCGACTTCCTTTGCAATATCATCTTTTGGAATTTCAGTAACCTCAATCTCATCCTCATCCTTCTCTATCACTTTTTCAACCTCGGACGACATGAGAGGGTCTATGGTTTGCTTTCCTCCACGAGTAGTGACTGTCATACAATGTCCATCATTTTTTGGATTCTGGATGGTGTTGCTAGGAAGTGTGCCAGGCTGACGTAGATTCACAGTGGCGGACAACTGACTAAATTATTGCTCAAGTTGCTTGATTCACACTGCATGGGAATCAATTTTTTGACCGATTCCAGACAAGTCATTTCGCATCTCTTTCAAATTCTCATCAGTTGCATCAAACCGCTTCATCATCTTTTGCATCATATCCTCAATTTGTGTCATACTATTACCACCCTCTCTATTACCAGGAGGAACACAGGTCCCAACCTTATCATTCTTGTTGCCATAGTTGTTCCGGTTGTAATTGTTGTCACGATTGTAGTTCCCATCCTATACATAGTTACCCTCACGATTGTAGCCTCCATAGTTCCGACCTTGGTTTCCTTGACCTTGGCGCTAATTATCCGAGTTGGAACCTTGGGCGTTGGTTCAGAAACCCCCCGTCTGATCATTTACCAAGTACGCATCCTCTTCATAGTAGCACTACTCAATAGGTGGTGGTGGAGACCTAGTTAGATAATTTACCACATTTACCTTTTCCGCACTCTCACTCACATGCTTTAGTACCAAATCCAATTCTGTTCTCATCTGTGCCATCTCTTCCCGAATGTCATCATTGTCTTGGTTGGGTGCAGCTTGAACATCGAACGTGGTCCTATTAGTGATTGCCTTTCTAGTGCTCCAGGCTTTGTTGTTTTAGGAAATTCGCTCAAGCTTCTCAGCTATATCCTCAAAGGTGCACTCACAAAAAGATCCTCCAGCAATAGTATCAAGCACAGCCCTTCCATTGTCATCCTACCCTCTATATAAATACTCTTTCAAAGACTCATCATCAATGCGGTGATTTGGAACATTTCTGATGAACCGAGTGAACCTATCCCAAGAACTGTTGATCGAATCTCCTGGTAGTGCTGCGAAGTTGTTCAATTTATCCTTATGATTGAGATTTTTAGACACTGGAAAGTACCTCGCTGTGAATACCTTATGCATCTGATCCCATATATTGATCGAATTGTATGGTAACTCAGAAAACCATACTGCAGCATCACCGGTTAATGATAGTGGGAAGACCCTCAGACCTATAACATCCATATCTAACTCTGTTCGACCAACACAACTTTTACACATACTGAAAAGTTTAGCCATGTGCGCATAGGGATCCTCCAAAGCCAACCCAGCAAACAACCCTCTCGCTGTAAGCATCTGTATCAAACACCTAGTGACCACGAATGTGTGACCTGGAGGTAGAGGTGGAAGAATAATAGGACCATCTGAGGTGGTCGCATCATAATCAGCCCTGTAATGCTCACGAAACCTCGGTGCTGGTGGATTCTGAACCCTTTTCGCATTTCCGATTAGATTGCCACCATGAACCTGAGCGGGCACATTAATAACTCCTGGAGGCTGCAATTCCACTCCATCTCCAAGAACCTCTCTGATTGGATTATTTTGGATCCCTTGATTATTCATTTTTCTCAAAGTTTTACTCAACTCTGGATCGTAGGGGGTCAGTTATTCGCCTCGACTCCGTGTACTTGGCATACACTACAGTAGAAACCTTTAGAAAACAAAAACAAAAATAAAATGTAAAATTAGGAAATACTTGACTAAAGTTCAATAATGTAGTTAAACTTAATCTAAAAGCCAAATTCTCCGGCAGCGACGCCAAAATTTGATACACTCAAATACACCTCCCTAAAGAAGTATAAGCGATAGTTATCAAGTAAAGAACCCAACTTGTAGGTTGGGGTCGATCCCACGAGGAAAATGGTTTAGACTTAAACTTAACTCACTATTATATCCGTTTAGTCAAATTATTTCCGAGACAAGTAAATAAAGGGGAGATTTTGTAAGCAAATAACTGATTGTTAATTAAGTAACAAGTGAGAAAGATTCAAACTTTGAGTTATCAATACGAGAGAGAAACTAGGGTGTACGTGTTCCCCACAAGCTCTTAACGTAGTAATCCTAATAATAGTAATCATTTCCTAGTGTTTTACATGTAAAGTTGATAAGTTAGGTATTCCTAAGTGATTGGTCCTCCAAATAGGGAATTTCACTACGCACCTTGGTACGGCTACGAGTGTATGCTTTACTAACCCTTATCTTTACCTCAGATTAGACATCACATCAATGTATGGCTTAGTTTTCACCCTCGCACCAATTGATATTAGACTATTAGATAGTATCCACTAAATCTTTGTTGTTAATTCTTTTCTCATTAACTATCTACTTGGTCCGGCAAGTAGAAATGAGGCGAGTTCTAACGTTGCGCACCATCTAAAAGACTTCTAAACGAAAGAATTACCAATACATGCATAAACACTATTGAAAAATTACTTAATTATTATTCATACTTTGTTAATTGCTCATGGTTCCCACAACCCTAGTTGTGGATTTAGCTACTCATACTTGAAAGAACACAATTCATAATTGGGTAAAAAGAATTTATGAACTTACAAAATGAATTGATGAAATCCGAAATCTTCAATTGAATTTCAAAGATAAAATCTTGTAAAATGAAATCCGGAAAGTTAATTGCTAAGAGTTTGCAAATTAATTCTCAAAACACAAACTTTAGAAGTAAACAATAATGTCTAACCCCCCAAAACGAGGTTTATAACTCCTATTTATAGAAAAAAAAGTCCCAAATAAAAAGAAAAGGAAATAAGGAAATAAGCTTCTGGAACGCGGCTTCATTCGACGACTCGACCTACGGAGTGTGGGTCGACCTATGGATCGTGGGTCGACCTACGGTCCGTAGGTCCCCTTCCGTGGCTCCATACTTAGTATTTTTTCATCAGGTACTGAAACTTCAACTCCCAGATCATCAATGACGGATGTGTAGGACGGCCCATGGGTCGACCTACGGTCTGTCAGTTGCTTCGTAGTTCCACACTTAGTCAAAATTCTCTGATGCTTCATCTACGCCTGCCCAACGACGGCCCGTCAAAGGACCTATGGTCCGTGGGTGGATCCTTCTGCATAATTTCAGCTTTCATCTCAATCAACCGCGTCCAAGGTTATTTCCTGCAAACATAACATATAAAACATTATTTCTAATACAATACAGCCCTAGACACACAACTTCTAAGTGAAATGTATCAAAAATGCCGTAAACTCACGGTATATAAACCCCCTTTCCAAGATAGGACCTATATACTTTAGCATCATGAACACTACCCCACTTCTCATTGCTTAAGAACACAGACAACCTCTCTGAAGTAACCGATAGTAGCACTTGGACCCTCGGTCCCCACTCACCAGACCTCATCCCGATTGGGCCTGATCATTCACATTTCATTTAGTAAACAAGACATAACAAGTAATTACGACACAGTAAACACACATAAACCATATGCATAGGAGCAGGATAAGTCTGTTTGTTGCTAGGTTATCTCGTCTGTCAAGTAAGGAGGGCAAGGCAGCTATGCTGATAGGAGATATGGACATAGCAAGACTTATGATCCATGTGCAATAGGTTGAGGAAGATAAGCTGAGGGATAGAGAAGGGTTTCGAAACAAGAAGGCTAAGACAGGAAATGAGTCCGGGCAGCAAAAGAGTAATACAAACCGGTCTTCTTTTCAACACAAGTCAAATGGACCTGCTCCATCATCTGCTAGTGCACCTACACCAAGGAACATAGGTGAGTTCAAGAATCAGAATTCACATAATTTCAAAGCTAGACCTGCACGGTCTCAAGGTAGTGTGGCACAAGGAGGAAATGGGACTTACGCATGTGCTAAGTGTGGTAGGACCCACTCAGGAGTGTGTCTTGATGGCTCCACTGGTTGCTTCAAGTGTGGTCAAGATGGTAACTTCATGAAAGAGTGCCCTAAGAACAGGAAGGGCGGTGGAAATAGGGGAAATAGAGCCCAATCTTCTTCAGTTGCTCCACCAGACAGAGTCGCACCTAGAGAAGCTACTTCAAGTTCAGGCGGAGGGGCAAACCATCTATATGCTATCACCAGTCGCCAAGAGCAATAGAATTCTCCAGTTGTTGTCACTGGTATGATCAAAGTCTTTACTTTTGATGTATATGCTTTGCTAGATCAAGGGAGCGAGTCTATCTTTTGTGACTCCTTATATTGCACTGAATTTTGATATTCTACCTGAGCAACTTCTTGAGCCCTTCAGTGTTTCTACACCTGTTGGTGAGTCTATTCTAGCTGAGAGAGTTTATCGTGATTGTACCATTTCCTTCAATCATAAAGATACCATGGCAGACTTAGTTGAGTTAGATATGGTAGATTTTGATGTCATTCTAGGTATGGACTGACTTCATGCCTGTTATGGCTCAGTTGATTGTAGAACTCGAGTAGTTAAGTTTCAATTTCCTAATGAGCCAGTTATTGAGTGGATGAGTAGTTCAGCAGTGCCTAAGGGTCATTTTATTTCGTACCTTAAGGCGAGAAAATTAGTTTCCAAGGGGTGCATCTATCACTTAGTCCGAGTTAATGACTCTAGTGTTGAGACACCACATTTTCAGTCAGTTCCAGTTGTTAGTGAGTTTCCAGAAGTCTTTCCAGATGATCTTCTCGGAGTGCCTCCTGAGAGAGAAATAAACTTCGGTATAGATATTCTTCCTTATACTCATCCTATCTCTATTCCGCCATATAGAATGGCTCCAGCTGAGTTAAAAGAACAGTTGAAAAATCTTCTTGAGAAAGGCTTTATTCGACCAAGTGTCTTACCTTGGGGCGCTCCGGTCTTATTTGTGAGGAAGAAAGATGGTTCTCTTAGAATGTGTATAGATTACCGTCAGTTGAATAAGTTTCCTCTTCCGAGTATTGATGATCTTTTTGATAAACATCAGGGTGCCACTTGTTTTTCTAACATAGACCTCAGATCAGGCTACCATCAGTTAAGAGTAAGAGAAAGTGACATTCTTAAGACAACTTTTATGAGTTTCTGGTTATTTCTTTTGGCCTAACTAATGCTCCTGCAACATTCATGGATCTTATGAACAGAGTATTCAAGCCTTATTTAGATATGTTTGTTATCGTATTCATAGATGACATTCTAATCTATTCGAGGAATAAGGAAGATCATGTTACTCATCTCAAAATAGTTCTTCAAACTCTCAAAGATAAAGAGTTTTATGCTAAATTTTCCAAGTGTGAATTTTGGCTTGAGTTAGTGGCGTTCTTAGGCCATATTGTTTCCGGTGATGGGATTTGAGTTGACACTCAAAAGATAGAGGCAGTGCAGAACTGGCCTAAACCCACGTCTCCAACTGTTATTAAGAGTTTCTTGGGATTGGCTGGCTATTATAGAAGGTTCGTCGAGGGGTTTTCATCTATTTCATCCCCGCTGACTAAGTTGACTCAGAAAACAGTTAAGTTTCAATGATCTGAAGCTTGTGAGAAAATCTTTCAGGAATTAAAAAAGTGGTTGACTACTGCCCCAGTATTGACCTTACTAGAAAGTACGCAAGGCTTTGTGGTATATTGTGATGTATCCAGAGTTGGTTTGGGTTGCGTATTAATGCAAAAAGGCAAGGTTATAGCTTATGCCTCTAGACAGATTAAGATTAACGAGAGGAATTACCCAACTTATGATCTAGAGTTGGATGTTGTAGTATTCGCTTTGAAAATATGGCGTCACTATCTTTATGGTGTTCATGTAGATGTTTTCACCGATCACAAGATTCTTCAGTATGTGTTTAGTCAGAAAGAGCTTAATCTCAGATAGAGGAGGTGGTTGGAGTTACTCAAGGATTATGATATGAGTATTCTCTATCACCAATGTAAGGCTAATGTTGTTGCTGATGCATTGAGCAGGTTGTCTATGGGTAGTACTTCCCATGTTGTGTAAGACAAGAAAAAGATAGTCAAAGATGTGCACAGACTTGCACGATTGGGAGTCCGGATAATGGATTCCAATGAAGGAGGAGTAGTGGTTATGAATGGGGATAAATCATCATTAGTATCTGAAGTGAAACAGAAACAAGACCAAGATCCTATTTTGCTTGAATTGAAGGCAAATGTTCATAAGCACAAAGTGATGGCCTTTGAACAAGAGGGAGATGGTGTATTGAGGTATCAAGGTAGATTGTGTGTGCCAAGGGTGGATGAACTTCAAGAGAGGATCATGGAGAAAGCTCATAGCTCCAGATATTATATCCATCTGGGTTCCACAAAGATGTATCGCGACTTGAGAGAAGTCCATTGGTGGAGTAGTATGAAGAAGTGTATCGCAGAGTTCGTTGCTAAGTGCCTGAATTGCCAACAAGTCAAGGTAGAGCACCAGAGGCCCGGTGGTATGGCTCAGAACATAGATCTTCTAGAATGGAAGTGGGAGATGATCAATATGGATTTCATTACAGGTTTGCCGCGGTCTCGCAGGCAGCATGATTTGATTTGGGTGATTGTAGATCGAATGACAAAATCAACCCATTTCTTACCGGTAAAGACTACACATTCAACAGAAGATTATGCTAAGTTATATATTCAAGAGGTAGTCAGACTTCATGGAGTTTCGATGTCCATCATTTCAGATAGAAGTGCGCAATTCACTGCACAATTTTGGAAGTCTTTCCAGAAGGGTTTGGGTTCGAAGGTGAACCTTAGTACTGCTTTTCATCCTCAGACAGATGGTCAAGCAGAGTGCACAATTCAGACTTTAGAGGATATGTTGAGGGAGTGTGTGATCGATTTCAAGGGTAATTGGGATGATCACTTACCTCTCATAGATTTTTCTTACAACAATAGTTATCACTCTAGCATCTAGATGGCTCCTTATGAGGGTCTTTATGGGAGAAGATGCAGATATCCTATTGGATGGTTTGAAGTTGGTGAAGCTGGGTTGATAGGACCAGACTTAGTTCATCAAGCTATGGAGAAAGTGAAGGTTATTCAAGAGAGATTGAAAACAACACAGAGTTGTCAGAAATCCTATACAGATGTTAGGAGAAGAGACTTAGAGTTTGAAGTAGATGATTGGGTATATTTGAAGGTTTCACCCATGAAGGGTGTTATGAGATTTGGTAAGAAGGGGAAGCTTAGTCCCCGGTATATTGGTCCGTACAGAATATCCAAGAGGATCGGTAACGTGGCTTATGAGTTGGAGCTACCGCAAGAGTTAGCAGCGGTCCATCTAGTATTTCACATTTCTATGTTGAAGAAGTGTATGGGCGATCCTTCACTTATCATACCTATTGAAGATATTGGTATTAAGGATAGCTTATCTTATGAGGAGATTCCTGTTCAGATTCTAGATCGCCAGGTTCGCAAGTTGAGAACAAAGGAGGTAGCATCAGTCAAGGTCTTATGGAGGAATCAGTTTGTTGAGGAAGCTACTTGGGAAGCCAAGAAGGATATGAAGAAGAGATACCCACATCTCTTCGAGTCCGGAGAAATTCCAAATTAAGGTACTAATCCTTTTCTTGGAATTCATTTTAGTTGAAATGTTGTGTTACCTTGCATATCGAGTGTTTGAGCTGGGTGTTAGATGTTACCACCCTTAGTCTACTTAGAGTAATCTCATTCGAGGACGAATGTTCCCAAGGAGGAGATATTGTAACACCTCGCTATTTGAAAGAGCTAAAAATAGAAAAAACTAAATTGAAAATAGCAAAATCTGAAATTTTGCAAGTTATGGTTAAGTTATGAGTTTTGGGTCAACTTCAAACGACCATAACTTTCGGTACAAGATGGGTTAGGTGGCCCATAAGATATCAAATGAAATTTCTCGGAATCCTCTTTCCAACTCCACCGAGTTTGCTAATTTTTGAGCTCGTATAAGGGCGATATGACTCTTTGAAGTTGGGATGTATATTTAAGGAAGGTTACCCGAATTTAAGAGGGGTAATTTGGTCTTTTTCTTATCCTATCAGATTTAATTCATTTTTAGTAAATAATTAGGGGTCTAAACTGATTTGGTTCAGTTTACACAATCATAATTTACGCTAGGATTTTAGAGGAGAATTCAAGAAGAGGAAAAGAGGAGAAAAGGAAGAACGAACAAGGTTTTCACGATTCGAGGATTTATTTCACCAAATCGAGGTATGTGAGTTTCTCATAGTGTTGGGTTCGTTCACCCACACGTCAATCATGTTATTTTCAGCGAAGTTTCATTCTTGAAGTTGAAGAATTTAAGTTCTTGATTTGTTTCTTGAAAGTATTGTTTCCGTTCTTGAATTAGGATGGGTTTGATGAGTTCTTGAGATAAAAGTTAGTGAATTGAGGGTGGTTTGGAGTAGATTATCGTGTACATAAGTTGAGTAATTGAATCTAAGTGATTGGAAATATAAACCATTCAATTTTAGGCAATTTAGGGTCGAAAAATGAGTAAGAAAAGATCGGCAGAAAATAAAGTACCAGGTCCACGACGCGGACCTGTTCCTCAGAAGTGAAGCTTCTCTCTCCGCATCGTGGAGAGAACGCGGACTCCACTATTTTAAAATTTATTTCACGACCAAATATTATATTTCATCTCCGCATCGTGGACTTTCTCCCCAGACAGTGTTTTTCAACCGTTTCTCATTATTTACTATCTAAAACTCATTTAATCATCACTATATCCTTCCTATCACAAATCATAACCTTGAATTCATAATTCAAATTCAAGGTAAAGTTAAGAGTCAACTTTTGAGAGTTCTTTGAGTCAGTTTAAGAAGTCTTTTATAATTGTTTTAAACTTGTTATAAGACTCGAGCATTGAGTTTGAGGAAGAGTAGAACCAAGTTCATTTTCTTTAAAATGATATATTGGAAATAAGTATTCCCAAGAGAAATGTTTTTACATTTAAGAAGAGAGGAAACACCATTTTCCAAAAGAGTTTTCATGAGCAGTTCTGAGTACCATCTCTTTTAAGAGAAAGATTTTTGAGTAATAATCTCAAACCACAGAAAGAGTTATGTTTTAAAAAACACATGAGCTAGTATATTTTGGGATTAGTATTGAGCACTGATATGGGGGAGAGTTCATACAACTCACAGCCCCCATAAACCATGTAGCCAACGTGGGTAGAAAGGGTCATACTTTTTAGATGATTCCTTAATGCTTTTTAGCATAGACTAGTGAATCCACTTAGTAGTAGGTTCTATACCCTAGCAAAGTATAGGACAGTTCTGGCAGCGTGGGCTAGACGTTGTATCAACACATAGCTCATAGTGATGGTTCTCGGTTAGAAATCTCCCATAGAGTACTTGTATTTGTATATACAAAACTGATTTATTTCTATATTTTTTAATATATTGAGTTATTTTCTACTGTTTTAAAAGCTTTTCTTTATATTGCATCTTTATCACTGCTTTATATTGAAATGAGTTGAGTTGAGTTGAGACGAGGTAAGTGTTTCTTCAGTTCCAGTTCAAGCTTATATCTTGTTTTAGATTTTCCCTCACATGCTCGTACATTCAATGTACAGACGCCATTTGGCCTGTATCATTTTATGATGCAGATACAGGTAATCAGGATCAGCATCCAGCTTTTCATTGATCTGGTCGACTTCCAGAGTTATTTGGTGAGCCTCCTTGCTTCGGGAGGATCCCTCTATTATGTTTTATCATTTCAGTTCTGTTAGGATGATCGGGGGTCTTGTCCCATCATCCCTCATAGTATTAGAGGCTTCATAGATAGATAGTTAGACAGCAATAGCTCATGAGTTTTGTTCATTTCAGTTACTGATGTCTGAGACTTGAGTTGCCACTTTGGCTAGTGAATATTTTCTTTAAATATTCTGAGTTAGTTATTTGAGTTAAAGCTTTCTTTTGAGTTGATTCTATGTTGAGTAAGTCTTCCGCTAAGAGTTAAGCCAGGCCAAGGGTTCGCTTAGGGCCAGCGATAGTTCTCGAGTGCCAATTGTGCCCAGGGTGTAGGCTCGGGGCGTGACAAAATGACATCAGTACATGAAATGTACGGTATGTAAAAATGACAAAAAGAACCATCAAGCTAGCTGAGTACATAAGTTGAAACGTAAATCATCTGAAAGTAGAGCATGTAAATGTAATGAAAACAAATAAGTTTTACAATTGAGACAGTATTACAATATATCAAAGGCTAAAAATAGTATACTTCAATTTTCTTGGGGAGTTTCTCTAACTGACAACCATCACTATGAGCCTCATGATGATACAACGTCTAGCCATGTTGCCAGAGTCATCATATTCCTTTCCAGAGCATAGGATAACAAAACTGAACTTATGGATCCATCTAAAAAGGTCTCAATGAGGCAGGGTGAGGAGTCACCCGAACTAATGGCACGATCCTATCTACGTTTGATGTGCAATTTATGAGATTTGAGTTATCTTAATTCTTACCCAAATTAATGCTCAATACTACTCTAAAAACCATGCATTTATTCTCATACTAATATATGTGTTGAGTTAATATTTGAAGTATTTCTTTAAGGAATATTGATCCTTACTTTTAACTAACTGAATTTGTTTACTCAAACTGATTATGCTTTCTTAAAACAAATCGTTCTCTTACTATGAAATAATGCATTTGAAACGTGTAGTGTTCCCTTAAAACTCTTCTCAAATGGTAACTAAAAATACTTGAACTTATTTTAATTCAATAGTCAATGCATGAAAGTAATTATGCAAAAGTTTTCAACAATTCTTAACTAAATAGGATTCATGTGATAAAATAAGTATGAACAACAATTCAAGAACTAAAATACATGAAGAACTATAATCTCAATGATAAGAATCAGTATTCAATGATAAGAGATCAAAGCATACTTGATATTCAAGGAACTTGGGGTAAAATCCATAAGCTTAAATCTTACTGACTAAATTTAGATGTAGGGTGTGAGAACTGATGAGTCAGAGATGTCGACTCATTTAGGGCTTTGTTTTGATAGTTTATTGTCCTCAAATACCTAATTTATGCTTCGTACTGATGTTAAAATGTTGATTTGCAACAAAGAAGGCAAAAGGAGCAAGGCAAGGACATAACCGGGTAAAAAAGAGCTAAAAAGATGAAAAAGGCTGAAGATAACAAAAGCTGAGAATCGCCTTAGCCACTCGGTGACTCACTGAGTGGCACTTCAGCTCGTCTAAAGTTCCAGACTGCCAGCCCTAGGGAGAAGCCAATTTGGCGATGGATTTGTACATTCAGCGGACCTCCTACTGGATCAGCGACACATTCTGGATCGCCTAAAGTCACAGAACCTTGATGAATAAAAGCCAAGGAAGACCGGTGATGAGATGGAGCGATTGGCGCGTCACCGACCTGGTCGGCGACGCTCGACTTACCTCGCCTTATGTTCCTTGCAGCTAAAATTTGGGAAACTATAAATTGAATTCTAAAAGAGTTCAAAGGGTCTGATTTTCATTATTAAAGTCCAGTTTTAGTTTTCTTCGGTTTTTGGGAGAGTTTTCTTTGTATTTTCCATTGGAGAAAAACTTTGAAGGGTTTTCCAAGTAGATTCGAAGTGGGTCATTGATTTTTAGCATTTTGGATCATTATAAAGACTTGGATTGCAATACCCAGATCATGAAGAATTTTTTGGTATTAATTTCTATCTTTTTATGATGCTTGGCTAAAACCCCAATTCTTGGGGTGTGATTATGTGATTATTTTCTTAATTAGCTAATGGGTATTGTTATTTAATGATTTAAATGATGTTTTAATGTGGGTTTGATCGATAGCTGAGTAGTAATTTATGAATTGTAGTTGCAAATACAATTTTAGCTTACTGTTTTGGGCTTGCTCGAGAGAGAGGTTCTAAAACCAAGGTTATCGATTGATGATTGTAGTGTGTGGGTTGTTATGGATTCATCTCGAGAGAGTGAATCCTAACTCATTCCTATCTATCTAGCTCGAGAGAGTAGATAAATTAAGGTTTTGGGCTGTTTTGTAGTGTCAAGCTTGTCGAGGTTCGAGAGAACTCACTTGAACCGTAATAGTTATTCGAGGGAAAACTATTGCACCTATAGTCTAGCCTACCCATAGTGATTCAGCACTTTATTATTAAGCTCCAATTACCCATATAGTGAAATTAGCTTATAATCAATCACATCCCAAGAATTCCTTCCTACTTGTCTAATCCCCAGTTTTAGTGATTATTGTAGTTGTTAATTGATATCTTAACCCCCCCCCCCATCTGACATTCGTTGTCAAACCTTTGACTTATTATGTCTGATTTCGATGATGTCTACTTCTCTAACCGATTAGAATCACATCTTTACTTCCTAATAGAATTTGATACGGTACCGCTCCCTGTGGGTTCGACCCCAACCTTTCGTTGGGTTATATACTAGATTACGTGTCATGCCCCAAACTCAAGGGACGTAACTGGCTCTTAATGCCAAAACTCAAGCCCGAGCTGACCTTGCTGAACTATTTGCTACTAGAACATGGCAGCCACACACAATCAAGAAAACAAACAAGTATACCTCGGCTTAAAATTATGCCCTTGGCTGGCAATGCCCCTGTCAATAGATCTATAAAAGAAACAGCTACTCCCAAGAGTTCATATAAAGAAATAGCCAACTAGCACAAAAGTCCTGATTGGGCCGTCGAGGCCACCATTATCTCTATACAAAAACTGAAAGCATGTATATATCAAGACAATACATCAAACATCTAACAAGCTTCAGCAAACCAACAAACTAGGCCTGCAAGACCATAACGTAACTATACACCCCACACACTAGTCTGCAAGCCTCTAAGAGTGGTAAAGATTGGCGGGACAGGGCCCCAGCCTACCCATAAAAATATATACAACAAAAGCTAACAAACCTCCCAACTCTGGGAGCTCCGGAGGAAAGGGGCTAGCCAATCAGATAGAAGTCAGTCCTGCTGCTGAGGAGGTCTATTGGGTCATCTGTCGGGACCTGCATGAATGAATGCAGCGTCCCCAGGCAATGGGGCGTTAGTACGAAATAATGTACAGAGTATGAAAGGCTATAGACTAAATGAGCAAGTATCATAATATACCAAAAGCAATCAGGTAAGGAAATCAAAATTTAGATAAGCAAGCTAACCCACTACTGAATCTAAAAATACAAACAAATGATCAAACAACAACCCAACCAAGCCCCCATAAGCTCGGCAGATAGAAACAACACACCACCTACCTAGGCCCTCATAAGCCCAGAAGGTGCCAAATCAACCTACATACCCCTATCGGTAGCCCTTTGTCTTTGTAAGAAGTCACATAGCCCTTTTTGGCAACGGTATAGCCCCGTAGGCAGAGCATAACCCTCTTAGGCAACATCATAGCTCTTTGGGGTGCACATAGTCCTCTTTTGCATCAACATAGCCTTGTAGGCAACACATAACCCTCTTTGGCATCAAAGTAGCCCCATAGGCAACACATAACACTCTTTGGCATCAATATAGCCCCGTGGGCAACACATAGCCCTCTTAGGCAGTAACATAGTCCTCTTAGACAACATCATAGCCCTCTTAGGCAACAACATGGCCCTATAGGCAGCACATAGCCTTATTAGGCGTCAATATAGCCCTGTAGGCAGAACATAGTCCTTCTAGGCATAGATCACATTTCTGCAGCTAACCACAATAGCCCTAAGGGAAAAAATAACAATCCAATATGCTAAAAGCGAGGAATTTAGCTATAAGCAACCTATACGAATAGCCTCTAACTCGTGTCCAACATAGGGACGCTACTAACTGAATAAGAATTCCGACAAGGGAGGATCATATCCACTCGAGCAGCCAATAATCAACACTAATGGCTACAAGTATAACAATGATAACAACCCAATTACATTGCTCCTAAGCTTTAAGGAAACATGTCGTAAGAAGGGAATAGCCTTAACATGCCTTTTTCACTGAATTCACGTAGCCTAACGAATTTTACTCACAGCCCCCCTCGCTACTACAATAAGGCTGGACCATAATAAACCCACGAAAATAAAAGATACCACGATAATCCGATAAAAGATATGTATTTCCGTCGCAAATTGCTATTTGCGGCTTATCAAAACTAGAGTCGATGAAAGAAGGGTCTTACCTTAATCTTAAGTTCGTAATACACCTCAAAACCTTAAAGTATGTCCAAACCCTTGTTGTCCCAAAACCAAAGTATGATATGCTGCAAAATCGATAAAATAAATCATACCATAATTACGAGCTCAACGCGTAGAACAATTTTCATCAAGGACTTAAGTCGAGAAAATATATAATTTGGTTGATCCTAGAAGTGGGTTTTCTTAGTTTTCTGGTTATTTATTGAAAAAAATGAAGAAAAGTCGAAGAAGAAGATATATAAAGACTTCCACCGACCTAGGAGACCCACCTCACGTGCCTGCTTGTGCAGTATCACAAAAATGTAAAGATCTCTCTATTCTGAAGTCGTATGAACGAACGGTTTAATGTGTTGAAAACTAGACTCGTAGACCTTTGATTTTCTAGGTTGTAGACCCCATAACTCTTTATATATTGGGAGAAAAACTCTGAGACATTTGACTTAAATTTCAGAGAAATATTTTAAAAGGAACTTACGATAACTTTCGCCAACTTTTATTTTGCAACTTACCTAACTTAAAAACTTGAGATACAACCCTTGAAAACTTAAACTATGACATGCCACATCATTCTTAATTTATTACTCAGCCTCTTTATTTTTCCAAGAAGGTACGAGTTAAATTAGAGTTCCAAAAAGTCGGGGTGTTACATCCTCCCCCCTTTAGAAACATTCGTCCTCGAATGAAAAATCTAAGCCACGCAGTTAAGTCCTTAGTAGTTTCCAAAATTTGGCAAACTGTACTCTATACCCATAATATCCAGGAACCTGAAATGCAGAAGATTACAACCTAAGCACCTCACAGGACGATACAAATAACTAAGCACCATAGCTCCGCAATAATAGGACGAGAAAAAATACAACAACAACAACAATAATAAGCAACAATAAAAAAAACTAAATGGATATCCTACCTCACTGTGCTAATCAATATTGATATTTTTACCACTGTGGGATCTAAAACAACTGAGGATATCTATATCTCATTCCATCCTCAGCTTCCCACGTCACCTCTTCCCTATTTTTGTTTCTCCATAGTACTTTAACAGAAGCCACATCTTTGGTCCTCAACCTTCGGACCTGTCGATCTAATATTGCAACTGGAGTTT